>JAYJMJ010088181.1:0-19161 GCA_036873875.1 Laminaria ephemera | reverse complement strand
CGACGCTCGTTTCGCGACCACATCCTAACCTACGAATCTCAACATTTTTGCGGAAAATTGATGCTTTCTCACGTAAAGTAGCCCGAATCGGTCATTCGACACTCGTTTCTGCAACGCCCAACCCTCAACGCACGCGCAACGGTGGGGCACAAGACCGGTCTCCCCAGCCAATGTATCTTACACTCTTGCCGCCATGAGTTTTTAAAACCGCGGAGGCTGCGGCCTCGTTCGTCTCGGCCACACGTAAAAAGGGCCAATCTGGGTCCTGGCATCGAAAACAGAACATTTTTACCGTCACGAGCGAGAATAGATGTCGGTTGACGGCACTGTTTGCCCCCTGACGGACAGCTGTCAATGACATCCCAACACTAAAACCTATAATATTTTTTAAGATGTTTTGACAGGCCAAAGCTAGGCCGTCAACTGGAATCTTTGGCCACGAGACTGTGATGAATCAAATACCGGTAGATTGCAAAATTGGGCATCGACAACTCAACTCGTCGACGTCAGTATCGACAACTCAACTGATCGAACTCACGACTGACGAATTTGAAATATGTTCGTAAAAAACGAGTGCAGCACACCCGGCCAGCCGGCAGCCAGGGCACGGCGCAAGCACGCCCGAGGTCGCCCCCGACACAGTCGGATTCGGGGAGCACGACGAGGGATTTTCGGATCGAGGGGTGGTCCTCATCGCGCGCTAGCACGAAAAACGCAAAAAAAATGCGTCTAAGAAAAGCTGAGGAGTGCTCACAGCACACCGCCAAGAATATCGTACTTGTATTTATATACGTAGTCTGCAATAGGGGGTGGGCGGGCGGGTAGCAAGTTGATACCAGTAGCATCGCGAAGAAAGAATTCGTTGTGTCTCCTATCAGCAGCTTGTTGGCACTAGACCATACGGTATATACAGTACCGGTATTTCTGGTATCAGTGCAGATTTCGCCCATACCATGCATGTTTCGCCCTTACACATTATTATCTTGAATGGACCACACGTAATGCTCGCATTTACTCAATTTTCATTTAGGATGCCATCGGAATGTGCGGCGTGCGCTTCAACGAGAATCTCTCTTACACACCCATCGTCTTACCTGTCCAAAATGATTGATTTGTGTAATTAGTCTAGTAGATGAAGTTTATTCTTCCTTGTGGCCGGAATGTGCATATGCCGATGTATGTTCTCGGTACGAACAGGCTTTTGAACTGCAAATAGTAGACCGTGCTAGCTCCAAGCACCTCGTCAACAAACATGTGGGTACGGGTCTGTAGGGGGTGAAGGATAGGGTTGTCTGTGAACGCGTTTACGGCCTCCGCAAACGTAGCAACGGAGTAAACGTGGTTAATGGCCGTAGATATATAAAGGCATGTTTGTGTGGGGGTTCTGCGTAACATTAGAAGGAAAGGGAATAGAGGACACGCCCAATCATCGCGAGGAATTAGTCGCGTGCAGGTCAGCAAACCCACGCGCAACGCGAGCGAGTCGGGGGCTCTAGCGGGTAGCGTGACCAGACATGTGGTGATGGCTGGATTTATATATTTAATCTAGTCAGAGTATTTGTTTGCCGTTTCTCTGCCAGGTGTGAAGCTCTCGCTATCGTTGACTCCTTCGCACGTCCGTGACGACCCCGGGTCTGCCGCATGGTGTTTGAAAACTTTTATGTTTGGAGTATGGTGACGCTTGTACATACCCACTAGAACTCTCTCATAGGGTCACATTTGCGCAGCCGAAAAGCGAGTAACCTTGTGTGGTTTGTGCTCATTCCGATGGCCGTGTGCGTTGTGAAGCGTCCGTCCATGATTTGCTCGACAGTGATTGTATAGCTGCTTGCCCAGCCATCGTTGTCCTAGTTTTGCGTGGTCCACATGTAAGAAAACCTCAGTCGCCCGGGCGGAACAGACTCGGTGGTGCATATGACCAGTGTTCCACGATTGCGTTTCATGCCTCGAAAATTGTTGTCGCAGCACTGAGCACTTCAGAAGCGCAGCGATTTGCAGCATTGCCTAACCGCTTCTCCTACAGCACAGAAGTACTACTATGCTTTGGATATGACGCACAAAGACAAAATTTGGTCTGTACAAAGCTTCGTTCTCGTATCACCTGTTAGTCCTTGTATCACTTCTCTAAGGATGGTACCAGTACTATACGTGTGAGTCGGGGATGTTTGACGATCGCACACATCAAATGGGTGATGCAAACGCGCCATCCAACGCCGAGATTGAACAACGCACGGCGAAACGAGGGTGTACAAAGTATTGACCAAAATGCACCTTGGCAACCTTTCTGCGTGGATGGGTTGTGCGTCGTTTATGAGTCTGGAACGTTATTAAATATCCCACACCAAATGGGTGGCACACGCACTCCAACTACGGTATAGATTGAACAATGCAGGACGAAATGAAGTTGTACAACATACTCGCCAACATGCAATCTGCTGTTGTTCTGCTTGGATGGTTTTTGCAACGTGTGCTATTCATCAATGTTTTCCCACTCGAAAACCCCAAAAGGGTGCTGCGCAAGTGCTAACCCACGTCGAGAGCAAACAGCGCAGGACGAAATGAGGTTGTCCAACGCATCCGCCAACATACACCTCTGCATCATGTATGCCTCCATGGTTTGTGATATACCGTGGTTGATTAGGCAACGTTGCACGATCATACACGTCACACGGGTGCTGCAGAAACTCCCATCAACGCCGAATATGAAACCGACATGACACCGTACGTTTGCTAATCAATCCGAAGTGGTCTCGTGGGACATTGCGCAAGGGGTTAACTTGGCCGCCTGTGGCATTACACGGCAGGAACGAGCACCTTCACGCCTCGAAAAGTGTACATGCCAGTGGTCGTTTGTCTAAAGATCACTGCAACTCACCCTCAAGCTGAGGAATAAGAGCAAGGGATCCGTCCTCATCGGCGGCCACAAGTGGGACACCACCCACTGCCTATCATGAATACCCCTCATGCATTTCGAAGACGAAGTTTGCAGGGAAATGAACGCATTTGGCACGTCCATTAAGTTGTATAAAAAAAATCATGATTCCCGTTATTTTGATTTGTCTTCAGTATCGTCCCATCGGTGCAGATGTAATCAGATGGCATTTGACTTTCTCTGGATGCGCTTCCAGCTGATTGCACTCTCGACATCGACGTTGGGTACACGGTGTGGTGGTTTCTCACTAGGTTCTACGACGCTTCTTTGGGAGCATCGTCCCTCGAAATACGTTTGCACACCAACTGCATGTACTTACCAACATATTTGACTCACGGCATCTCTTTCTGAATGAAACATGTGGTCGTGTTACGATAGCGATACTAACTTGTTCTACGAGGTAGAACAGTAGTTGCACGCCAGACGCCTCAGTCGCAACTCCCAACCATAAAGTGCGTCGTCCCGACGCCGCAGTGCTGGTACCATGCTCAAACATGAACGTTCTGCGGATCACTGACCACACAGCTGGCGACCAACCTATACAACCTCTCGCCGGATCCAACCATAAACTGTGCATACGTACAATCCTAGTGCCCCGAAATGATCCCCCGACGACATAGATGACTTTCTCGACATCTCGCTTTAAGATAACGACATGAACACATGGTGTCGAGCGAGACAGGAGCTATTCGCCAGTCGTATCAGCCGCAACTCACAACCTTGATACTTATCGCACCGAAACCACCGTGACGGTTTTTATAGACACCCAACACATAATAACCGATTCGCTCACTGCGGCGTTCCTTATAAGGTCGTTGGGAACCCAAGCTATACAAGCGACGCCCGACCCATACAATAACTCCCCGCACATAAGGTGGATAGAATGTCCAGTACTAAACCGTTTAGCACCAGCACAAGCCATCCAATGTAACGTTGCATGAATACGTTTTGGGAGTCCATTGTGGGGGCATCCATCCACGGGTTCCTCAGACGTCGAGATTCGCACGTTAGATCCACCACTACCGCTATTTTCCCCCGTGAGATTAACGGGCTCCACTCTGGACGCAAACGCACGAACCCTGACAACAAATAAGACCACATAGTGTGTTGTCTCCCGGCTTCCGGCTTGACGGTGTCCAAGCTCAGAAGAAACCGTTGGGATCATTACTCCACCATGAATTTCACCTGAAACATATTCAGAGGGGCCACCGAATGCGAGGGCAAAGCGCATTTTTAACTGAATCGGCGACAGGACAAAACAAGAATAGTAATTGGCATGGTGAACAAAGAAGACGAATGTTGGGAGTGGTTTTAGGATTCTATTCCGGGGCACAGAAACCATTCATTTGGATAAGTGGTTTCCAAAGGGATGAATAAATCACCCATTCCCTGTTTCGAAAACGTATCAACAATCACAACCTCGAAGGTAAACATTTCTGTTGCATGATGGGCATTGAGTTCTATGTCATAGAACGTGCGACTTGCAGTCGACGTCCAAGCATATTTGGCTGAAAATGATAGCATGCTATAATCGTATTTTCCACGTGGTCTTCGACTGGGTGAATCGTTTTCGTATGTTAATTTTGTAATTGGAGGGCTACCGACGCGTTGAACTCAATAAACAACGGCAACAGATTGTCACCAACTATCTCGTTTAGAACAAGTGGTATGTCAACCGATTTTTTAAAAGTGTTTCCTTGGGATCTAGTGTGTATTAGCACACCTCGTACAAGGGCGATGAACAGCAACGAAAGAAACAATGTTTACGGCGTATGCTTCACGGTGTCGCCATCGATTATCGGCGCTCTTGATCGGACGAACGAACAAACGCGGGTGTCGAACGAGCTTCGCATCGCGCACTTCTTTCTATGCCCTTGGCCGTGTCCGTTACGTGGAGCTCCGGTTTTTTTATTGTGTGTAGCCGTGGAGATATACCATGAAACTGCGAAACTACACTCCTCCCCATCCATGTCGCAATCAAAAACAAACCAGCGGGTGAAGTGGTTTCTGCACGTACTACTGCTGTCCGAGTGCATACCATATTTTCCAGCAGTCTAGGACACACGACGTTACATGAGCTATCTTTCTCACAATGATGTGCTGCCTGCTGCCCGCTGCTGCTGTTCTGCTCCTGCTGTTCTGTTGTGGTACTCTGTATTTCTACGCCATTCAGCTGCAGTTCTGTTCGAGTACTCTAGACACATGTACCACTGTGGACGCAAATATAGCGATTAATCGAATTCATAATATTTAACATGAAAGGTTTAGTATTGCACACCACTCCATGTCCTATTTTGTCGTTCCGCGTCATTTCTGCAGCTCCGGATACGGTTTCTTGGTGGTTTTTTCCGTCTTCTGCTTCGGCTGTGTTTCCGCTCTCGTATGTGGTGTACGTGTGTTCGTTGTATCCGCATGTTACTTATCGAGGACGCCCAGTGTCCGCAATATAAGTACCCGTACGGTACCGTGATAAGTGTCACCCTACGCTATAAATAATACGAGTGCAGGCTATGCGGTAACAGCAGGCGAGACAGATATACAGGTCATTACCGTACATCGCAAGTAAAACAGTATACGTTCGAGTGCGAAGATAAGGTCAACACACAAAGAACCGTAAGAGTTGCAGTCACATCTTGCGGACAAGGAGTAGCTACACTTAACTTATGTTGCCTATACCAAACTTGTCCCTTCTATCTTGGTCGATGTCGAATCACTACTCGTTATGTCTGGGGTTTCTTCTTCTCTTCTCGCTCTTCTTACCACTTTAACCTTTTATGAATCAATCCACAACTCAAACACATTATGTTGCCCAAACTCGACCCTACGGTGTTTACCTCGCGACGATCACATCCCATAATTGCACATCGTAATACCTGTGGTCATCTAGAAATACGATTGCTGTCTTCAACCTACAATTCAGGAACTATGACATTGCCATAACAAATACCGGTAGCCTATAGTCACTATTATTTCTATTTTGTTTCTCACTTTTTTAATTTCCAGCTTCTGGACAAGCCGTGGCAGGCGTCGTACCTTCTCACCCCCGGTACGTACCTTCATTTTTATCGCGCAGAGGGTTCAGCATTCCCAACGCTCGTCGATTCTCATCGAAGTTTGCTAACTCACGCTCTCGCGCTTTCCCCAAGTCAATTTTTAGCACTAGAAAAAGTCCCTACGAGTACGAGTATGCACTCGGTGGGGCTCGAACCCGTGACATTGACCGTAGTAGTTATATACAAGGTTAACCCACTAGACCATCTGGGACATTATCACTAACTACTGTTGTATCTTGCATGATGACCTAGACCCTACTACTGCGCCCCATACGTTTCATATTCCATTGGGACGACATTAGAAATCCGAGTAATGCCGTCCCACCATGGGGGCGGAGCGGCTGTTTCGTTTCCCTAGTATGTGATATTTACCGATCTGTTTGTTCGGCAATTCGCCACCGCCTGCACCCTGCCGTTGGCCATGGGCACTCCCTCTCGCTAAGCACCCCATGTCACCAGAAGATAATCGTGAGGTAGGGTTGCGAATTATTTACCTGTGTCCACATTTGTTTCGGCGCTTACTGTGGACTTGAGTATTCAGAAGTGAAGTATCTTCAAAGCACCAACGGCGACGAGACCGCTTATTTTTCTGGATTTGAATGTCAGCCGTCACCAACTAGGACGCCAATGTTTTTCAAATAGCACGGGTGGACATTTGTCTGCACATAGGTTTTATATTCACGGCACCGTTGACAACAAGTTTTTTTGTAAGTCGTGCAGTACAAGATATGTAACACGACCCTAAGTTTCCAATCCTAGCCAATGCGACGACTGTGCAAGTCATATAAAGAAACATACCAGGTATAGGATAGAGTATGAAGAAAACGATTTTTTTTGTGTACGACGTGTGGTTCCTGTATTACGAGAAGGGGTTCTTGATAAATCACCCTAAAATCTAACCCTAACCCTAACCCTAACCCCGACCCTAACCCCGACCCCAACCCCGGGCCGACCTGTATGGATATTGTCCGGAAAAAAGCAGGGAAAAAAAAAAATCGGGAAAAATGTCGACCATATATATTATGTTTCATACGTATTTTTGCTTTGCCATTTCCATACGAAATACCATAAACGTATTTACGGGCACCGCATATACTTATGTTACCAATTGTCCGGCTTGTGTGTTTTCGCAACTGCACGAGTACAAGGGTCAACCAAAATGCCCCGCCGACAGGATAGGGTGGTGGAGGGGCCATATTGAAATAACTGGATGTCTTGTTGACCATGACCTGAGCAGGATAAACCAAGACTCGAACACGCACACATACCCTTGTGTAAATGATTTGTGTAGGTACTCGTACTCGTGTAGGAATATTCGAATCCTTTGGTCAACCAACATCCCAAATAATTTCTAAAGCTGACGCAACGCACCTCGGTGATGCTGATCCATTCGTCATCGTCGCCGTCGAGGCAAAGCTTGATGGCCTCGGTTTCATCGGTGTTGAGGTAGAAGGTCTCGTATTCAAGGGTCGTTCCGCTTGACGTGATTTCGCTGAGGTAGTCACCGTTGTCGTACACGTCCAGCGTCACGGTCCTTTCGTCCCCCTTGTGGAAGGCGAAACGCATCTTGACAATGTCCTGCGGCTCCTCGAAGGAGTACGTGATGCAGCATCCATCTCCTTCGCACGACCAGCGGGAGTTCGCCGAAAGACTGCCGTCCCGAGTGTTGTCGGGAACGCAGCCGTCCGGGTCGCAGCCGCCATCGTTGGCGTCGCGGTCGTCGTAATCAGTGGCATCCACGTCGACCGTGGTCCTCACGCCTGCATCAACGAGGGCTGGGATGGAGAGCGGTTTGCGATGGGTAATCAGGCATCAGAACGTAAGGTGATATGACTCTCATGTGGTGTCCAACATTCCACAAATTTGTGTACTCCTTAGGAGTTTTCGGCAAAATTTGATAATTTTGCTTTTCAGCTTGACGTAGTGTTGGACTTGCGAGCCAATCGATATTGGACGTTCACAAGTCGTACGTCTTTAGACTAAAGGCAATCGATAATGGATGTTCACAAGCCGTATGTCTCTAGAGTAAAGACAGTCACCCCCGGCGATTTTAATAGGTACTTATTACGGAGGACCATAATAAATATATCCCATGACCTACACAAAAACCAATATATTCCCCTGTTTTTGCTAGCCATATTTGGTCCTGATTACTACGTTCCCCCTTAATAGTGAGCTTTAACAACGAACTAAAGGTTTGTCAGTTGTTTGACCGCGACAAGCGTATTTCCTAAGATGAATATTTTCCTGCCGTGAGGATCTCTCGGCCACGAAAATGTTTACGTCTTGTCTTGTCTAAACTCTTACAGTCGGTTAAATGCATAAAACCGGACCAATAACGGTATCGAAATTAAGTCTTGTGTGACTCCAAATAATTTGGGCGAAGGTGGTCACGACCGAAATCGTTTGTCATTCCACCTCGACCATCCACAGCCAACGTACGTTTGTTTGTATAGTGTCAGTCAACGACCAACGTCCAGTATCGACCGGAGCTTTTGCAGGCAATGGGAGGAATAATATTATTATTTTTAAATTCTGAAAGCAAGAAAATATTTGTGACTACAAGCACAATACGGGAATTCAACGGACCGTTTTGCTCTGGGTCGCCTCCGGTTCTTGATAGATGCATCGGTGTCGTTAAGGATTGACCTGACTCTTGTTCACTTCAACGTGGTGGCCGGGACTCAACAAGACCTACACGACGCGAGCGAGGTAAACCCTGCGATATACCGATGTCCTGTAGTGTGCCTCGAAAGCTACCTTAATTGAACACCGCGATCTACGGCGGGCTCTACTCTTCTGCTATGAAGTAGATAGGCAACCTTCACACGCAACTTTCCCGTAGGAGAACGCACCTCAAAGAGTATTTGGACATCGCAATTATGAGTACTCCCTATAGGCCATCCCTTGTAAAAGCCATGAAAAGTTGGAATTCCATGCAAACCAAGCATTTTACAACATCCCAACACAGCCAAACTACGCCCTTGGAACCCTCCTACAGCAATACGCGATTAGCCAACCAAGACCTATTTAAAATGGCATACAATCAGTGGGGAACAACAACTATGCGACATCGATGACCGCTCCCAGGCTACAGCAGGGGGAGTACCCCCTGTTTCACTACCGAGTTAGACCACTCGCGCTAGTGGGTATGCACAAATTTAGAAGAACGGAAAAATACTACGCATTGACAGCGCAGCCTATCAAACATTTCCATGCCGGTGCATACCACGAAATCGAAAAGCATCAAGCAACGAGATAAGTTTTTCGCGCGAGTGGCTCTATAGTCGCTGAGACTAAGACCTCAATAGTAACCCCCCCACTGTAGACTTGTTTTTTGCGTCGTACATAGAGTGTGCTGCAGCCGTTCGAATGATATTAACACCTGAGGTTGTGCCGACGGTGGCAGCGTAGATGATGGCCAGGTTACCGAAAGAGCGCATCGTGATGAAGTCTCGGATATGAGTTTGCAGTATGCAAGGTAGCTCAGGTGATGATGTGGAGAGGGGGAGTGATGAGTGAACGATGTCGGGGGTGAGCAGAGCTCGTTGTCTCAGGTGACGTATGCTTATTTATTTATTCAGCGACCGAAACATCCGTTTTTCTTACAGTATGGCATCCAGATTCAGTCAGCTTCGGCAGCGAAAAATATACTTCTCCACAATAGATTGTAGAATGTGCCCGAAGCATCGGGGTATCCGATAGCTTTCAGCATATGCTCAGAGTTGTTGCCGTGAACGGCGGAACACGCTCGTGTGGCGGCCAACTTGGTGGTCTAGGAGATTTACCCAGTAAATCTGCCGCAGACAGCGTATTGACAGACTACTGTAGCTTCGTGTTTCCATTGAGCTAACTATTTTTGATGAAAGACTCTTGGAGTTTGAGGAAGTTGCGCCGTGTTTAGCGTTAGTTACAAATAATAAGATGGACATCACGGTAGAGACGAAAACGCGCGGAAACCGACTTTTAATAGAGCGACGGAAAATATATGTCAACGTCAAAATTGTTTGTTTGCTTCGAATCTTCCACGCCCAGATGCATGCAGAGTACCTTCGTAGATAGTGTACCCATGTGTATTGCAAAAAATGATTTTTTCCAGACGTAGTACCCAAGGATACATATTTTTGAAACCTCATACATTGAGTATATATCAACGACCGCGTATACGCGGTCATCAAACGCGCTGCATGGTACCACAGTCTGCAGTTAAGAAATATATTTAAAAAATTGGAAACAGCAGCGTCCCTGACGAATTGAAGTTGGGCGTGTTCCATCGCATGCGGGTGCCGATTGAACCACGTCGAATGTTGCTCGGGTCGTGTCACCAACGAGCAGGGTTAGACGCGTCCTGCGATAGAGGTAGTATTTGTGGGCCTGAGGCCATCTCATATATAACCAATTATTAATCTGAAAATGAATGTTTTCGGATCGCAAAATTGGTTGCAACCCTTATAGACCCGAACTTTGTGACTTTTTAGGGTTCTATTTTCGGACATCGTTTTCGAGACGGCCCCCACCCGGAAATGGGGGTCCAGTTTCGGATGAAATCTCGATCCGAAAATGGCATCCAGATTTGCTTCGAGGGGTTTGTAAATGTCGTGGAATGCAACAATCGTGGTAACAAGTCGAAAACAGCGGCGCATGACACAACAAGAAGACGCAGCAAGCAACACGCATCATAGGTATACTCATGCTGCTGCTGCTGTGTCCCGCTACCCATTCACACATACGTCGAGCGCCACCACGATACGATGGGATCGGACAGTGATGGCAATGACTACGAGAACCTTGCCACTCTCCTCGCAGTGGCGTCTGCGGCATTCGCCAAACGCAAACACACACACATTTTTGTATGCTTTCCGTCGAGGACGAGGACAGCGGCCGTCTTCGACATGTCGTTGGTGTTGATGCACGAAATCGACGAGAGCGCGGGGAAAGACACCCTTCCTCACGTGAAGCGCACACGGCGTGTTTTCCCTCGCCCCACCTATAGCAAAGTTTCATCATATGCGTGCGCTGAGATACTCTGGCGCGGCGAACTCGTACGAGTACATAGTCAAGCGATCGCCATTCGTTGTTGTTTATTATGTGAGAACTCTGTCCAAAAACAATCTGTCAAATTCAGGTTTCATTATGTGGGTCGTCAATCCGATTCTGCCCGTCTGGTTCTGCCGCCCGAAAATCATCTCATTTTCGGTTTCGCATACGCTCTTCTAAGAGATGGTCTGAAACAGCTTCTGAATGACGGGGCGCTTTAAACCGAATTCATTGAAATGTGTTTCTTTTGTGGATGGTTCTCGTTGTATACCTAGGCCATGGGATCGTTCACCAGGCAGCCGTTTTATATTTCACCAAATCAGGATTTGGGATAGGTCTATATTCTTCCAATGAGGAGCCTCAGAAAAAAATGATGCACCGGTACCGCAGCATACGTCGTTAGGCGCAAAGTGTGGTGGCGTGAGCTCGAAGAAGAATGTCCGTTATGTAAATTTCTCGTCTTGTGAGCGTCTGTCTGGCCTCAAAAACAAAGGCATATGGGTTGGCATGATATCGCACCCGGAAAGGTCCGTCGGGAAATTGTGCAGTATCGAACTAAAGATCAGTGTTGGGAAATATTCCATACCATTGTTCACGTACATGTGGACGGAAATTGTTGCACATCTGGTGAAAGCTATTCCACAGCAGCTGTGAGGGTAAGCAAATGTCGTGTGCATGCATGTAATTATATAGTCGATGAATTCTCTACTCATTGGCAAACGTTGGTTACGAGTATACGAAGTATGTCCTTGAGCTTATATGTCACATGGCAGGTACCTGGTATGGATAGCGACAGCGGTTTGGGGCGTGGCGGTGTGTAACTAACATGTTTTTTCCAGTGACGAACCTGGCAGCACCGAAACGAATAGGTTCGTCCCCTGTCAGCAGGGTGTTGGCTCTTCACTTTACGGTGTTTAAAATACCCGTATATCAGTGTAGAATTTGCTTACACCATACATGTTTCGTCTTGACAAATTACTCGCGCTTGCAAACATTCCTCTAGACTAGACTACACGTAAAATACCGCTGCTCGTATTTGCCTAATTTTAGTATTAGCCATCGTGCAGTGTGCAGCATGCGATTCAACCACATTCGCTCATACACCGCCGGTGTCTCACCTCGAATATGTCGGGAGTGTGTTTTCAGAACAAGTTTATCCTTCGTCATTGCCGGAATTTGCATACGCCGATAATTTTTGTGCATAATTCTAACTCGTTTTAGAATTGAAAATATTACCCCCATGCTAACTCTTAAGCATTTCGTCCTTCAACTAGGTGGGCGCGGTTCTGTAGTGGTCTACGGATAGAGTTGTCTGTAAACGCAGTAACGGCCTCCGCAAATCTCAGTTAGGGACACATCGCGGTCACTTGTTGTAGATAGAATTAGGCATGTCCGCATCGGAGGTCTGCGTCAACTTTGAATGGTAGGGAACAAAGCATCGCACGCCCAGTCGTCGTGGGGAAATTGTCAAATTTGGGGGAGCATGGGGAACGAGAGCGAGGAGCAGGGTCTTGCTGGTAACGTGAGTAGACATGAGGTAATTGCTGGGTTGATCAACAAGACACTCGAAGTGCTGCTCATTTAATGGCGGGGTGTGACCCTCTTGCTATCGGTGACCTCTATGCACGTACGCCAAGAGCCGAGGCCCACGAGGTGGTGTTTGGGCACCATCCTAGTTTGAGTGGGGTGATGTTATTTATCCACTTCAACTCTCTGCTGTCGTCGCGTTTGCGAAAGCCAAGAGCAAGTGAGCTCCTGGCGGGTTGTGCTCCTTTGGATTGCATTGTGGGTAGTGAAGTCTCTGTCGACGATTTGTCCACATACATTGTATTTTTGCCTGTGCAGCTTCAACTTTTACTGGCATTCCGTGGTCTGGATGAAAAAAAGCTCTGTTGTCCCGGCCAAGCGGACTGGGTGCTGTGTTAACCTAGTGATTTACGACTGGGTTGCATGCCTTTCACATGGTTGTCGAATCGGTTTGTACAGCAGCAGTGAAGTAATATGCAGCACATCATTTTTACTTCTCCACAGCAGGATTACCACGCTTTCGGTATAACGTACTACTCTGGACATTCCGTGGTCCGTAAACTAAAGACTACTATGTAGTAACATCTGCAAGTCCTGTTACCACGGCTGTAAGGATGGTCCAACATGTGGGAGTCGGGAACGGTTCATGAGCGTACACATAATAGAGGTTCTGCACACACTGCAACCAACGGCGAGATTGAAACAATGCAGGACCAAATGAGGGTGTACGGCATACCAGGTACTAGTGAAGGTGCACGTCGGCAACCTTTGTTCCCAGAATGGTTGGTGCAACGTGTGAGTCGTGAATGTATCACAATAGTACACAATAAAGGGTAGGTACACAAACTAAACCCAACGCCGAGGTTGAACGATGTAGACCTTGATAAGGCTGCACCACACATTCGCCACATTTTCACAATACTACACATCAAACGGATACTACACAAACCAAAAACGACGCCTTGATACAAATATGTAGGACGAACTAATTGAACTAAATTATCGGTGATATGCACGTCTGCTTCGTTTATGGTTGGAAGATTTGTGTAACGTGCGTAAGATTCGGCGATAATAGACCGTAACACAGGGGTGCTGCACAAACTCCGATCAAAGCCGAGGCTGAATTAGATTCACCATTTTTCTTAGTTTCAAACCCGAACGGAGGGGCATAGTAGGGCGTTGCGCAACGAGAGTATTTGTCCACCTGTGCGATTAAACGGCTGGAACCAGTACCTTCACTCCTTGAACAGCTTCCAAACCGTTTGTCGTTTGTCTAGATATCGCTGGAACCTACACTCAAGTCAAGGAGACCGGGATCCGTCCCCCAGGGCCTCCACAAGTGGCAAACAACCAACTATATATCGCGGTACCCGTCTAACGTTTTGTAGAACAGATTCGAAGGGAATGGTGTGCATATGCATGCGACATGGCCGTGTGCAAACTAGATTAAGGTGCGGCTTTGTCGATTAGTCACAAATGTCGTACCATCAATGAATTGATTAATCTGACGGCGTTTCCCTCTTCTCTGGCAACGCTTCTAACGGCATCAACTCACGACAACGAGAGTGGCGACATAGCGCGCGGGTTCTCTCCAGGGTTTTCGTCGCCACTTCGCGGGAAACCCCATTCCAAATACGTGCAAACACGAATTGCAAACTACTTCCAGCCCATTATGACACGGCATCTCTGTGCGAGTGACAAGCGAGCCCTCATTTCGATAGCGACACCAACACGTTCTACGAGGGTGAGCAGTGGGTGCATGCCAGCCAACCACCACCAACTCCCCTCATTGACGTGTGTCGGCCCAATGCCGCAGTAGTGGTACTCTTAAGCCTTAGAGAAACAGTACTCGATCGCACACTGTGGTCCATCTTGAACGTTACACTTGAACCCTGACCACACAGCTGACGATCGATCCATGCAACCTTTCGCCGGGTCCAAACGTAAAGTCGACGACATCAACAGCGTATCGAGGGGGGCGGGAGCTGCACGCCAGTCGTATCAGCCGCAACTCACAACCTACAGACTTGTCGCCCTGACGGCATCCTGAGTCTTTAAATATTTGTTAATCAATACGACAACATCGGCTCGCCTTAGAAGGTGGTCTGTAACCCCAGCCAAGGAGGCGATGCCTGATCCATACAGTTTTTCCGCGCACATCCGGGCCGAACAAATGCCCAGAACTAAAGAGGTTTGCACCAGCACAATGATCGATCGCGAAACTTCCGGGTGCAAGATTCATGATCCATTTGTCGTTTGCGCCTTGCTTCCGATAGGTAGACAGCGTAGGATCTACGGCGATGTTTGGTTATTCATATTGATATGATTGGGGGTCTCCATCAGGAGTATGGATGGTCTGATGATGCCCTGCGTGGCACTCTTGTTTTGGCACTCTCTTTCCTATGACTCCTCCTGCCTGGGGACACTACATGGGATAATAACATTTTTTGATATCTGGTTTTTACCCTCTCTTCCGCCTCATGGCGGCGCTACCGTGCTCAACCCACCTCTCCTCGTGAGATGCAAACCCCGTGCACCAAGCTTCCAACATGCCAGCATAAGAGGGACGCCTTCTCAAGGTGCTCGTGCCGGGAGGCCAAGAGCGTGAAATGATGGCTACGTCGATTCTCGGTCTTACTGAGGAACAGCAGCGAAGTTATTTCGTAAAAGCAAAGTATGAAGCCGCTGCCGAAATCGAGATTGCCAGCATCGGAAAAATTGCAAAAAGGACCGTCATTGCCTGGAGAGCCCATAGATACGCATACGCCAGCCAAACCAAGCGCGAGGCCCGTGGTGACACGGGACCAGCGCCAGCCCTGGAAATGCCTAGGAGCTGGGCAGTCCCAACACAGGGCCGCTTGGAGGGCATGGCAGCGCTCTGCACACTCGCCGAATGGTTTCAGGAGCAAGGGCTAGTGCATCAAACGTATTGGACGGCCAAGTTATTGGAAGAGATTCAAGGAAACATTTCCGAGGCAAGCGACATAGCAAGGGAGCTGAGGTTCTTGCGGAAGGAGCAGGGACAGGTTAAAGAGGAGGATGTAGTAATATAGCCGGAGAAACAGCCGCAGCCGCCGCTGTCGCAGGCAGCACAGCCGCGGCCGCACCCGCCGCAAGAGGAAGCTGGCGGGGATGATAACGAGAAGGAAGTTGTGGTTAATGAAACGGCGATAGATGGAGATATGGAGGAGATTTCAATTAAGAGACAGCTGGGGAAGGGGAAGAGCGGCGACATCCAGTAAGAGCAGGTTCAGCAGCAATATAAATAGCAGCAGGGGTCGCTCCAACAGCAGCATGAGCTGCCGCCGGTGCCGCAACAGCAGCGACAGCTTCCAGCTCCCGCCCAACTGGAGACGTGGCTCCCCCCCACATTAGCTAAAGACGGTGTGAGCAGCGAGAGATGCCTGGAGCTTGGTAGGAAAAATATGCTTCGTGGTGGTTGTGGTGGCGGCGACTGGCCGGATGGAAGCGTATGGGAGCGACCCGGGATCGGCACGGGGAGATTTTTCAGCTGCTCCTTTGTGGGCCAGGGGCGTGAGACGGCTGATCGACGCCTCACTCGCTGGGAACGAGCCGGGATCAGTACGAGATGGTCCTGCACAAGCCTCATGGGCTGGGGGAGCGAGCCTGGTGAACGACGCCTCACTCGGCCAAGGCGGGCAAGAGTCCGTGAGAATTATAAAGATCATCGTCTACCACGAGCCTTTAAAGCTCATGAGGAACGTATTGATTTCAACACGAACTTATTTTTATGCATTTCTTTCGGGTCTCTATAGCTGGTATATTTTCGAAGGTGGTACTACTTGGTGAAACAGAAGCAGCAGTACCGGTATTGAAATTTTGATCGATCTGTTGCTGGTTGTGTTTTTGGTACATATTGCGTGGTGGTGATCTCTCGACAACTTACTACGTAGTTTGACATTTATAGGATGAGAGCAGCAAATTGGAGTGTAGCTGCATACGAGTTTTATAGTATAGGTAGCCGATCGAACATTTGGGTGTGCAACCCCCATTCCCCTTCCCTCCCCGCGGACAAAGAGCGTGCGTAGTTATAGGGGGTGGACGAGGAGCGAAGGTAGTTCAATACTTGTGCTGTACTGCATGCAATGCATTTCTGAATATGCCTGGTTTTGTTTTTCTGTCGAAAATAGAAAATATGATTTCGACTTTTGGACTTTGACCGTTAAACCATCTGGACACCACGTATCTACAGAGTGATATATTCATATGAGAACGACCGAAAATGTCTGGTGGTGTGGTAGTGTGTGGTGGTATACAGAGTAGTGGTACGAGGTACATCGTAGTGGCTGATGATTGAGCTACCAGGCGCCAGGTGTCACGTATATACTCGGTGCGTACGATTCTTTGCACAGGACAAACAGGTAGCAACCGAAGTAGCTGTGGTGCATATATACGAATATTCCAGTACTCATATGGTGTTTGGATAGGCAAGTGATGGATAAGTGCCCACCCAACCCCCTCATTCCCCCTTGTTGACGTAGGTAAAGCGTTCGCTCTGAACACAAAGCACGGGGGAGATGGTAATTGTACATCTGGTATGCAATTTGGTTTACTATACTTGTGAGTTCATCGGATAATATTATTTTTATTGAGATGGTTAATTCCCGTTCCCGAATGGATACGTACCACCAGATGAATACATAGCAGTTCAAACGGGTGGGCTATTTGTAGTCTTCCAAATGGTAGCAAGTGACAGTCGGTAGAATGCAAAACCGAAGTCCACGATGACCTCACATTTCATACCGTTCCTTGATGTTGCTTTATGCTTTTTTTCCATTTGGAGTACATCATGCAACTATTGAGGTGGATGGTGGATGCGAGGACCTAGCCGGCCAAAACGGAGGGATCAATTGGTGGAAATCATGGACGGCCGCGGCGTGGGTCGTAGTGGGTTTTAGACGATAAAGGATACCTGGTAGTGTTTTCTGGGTGAAATGGTAAAATAATACCTGGTATGATGAGTTGATTCATGATTGATCCCGTGTTCGAGTATGGAAGGACATGTTCGAGATGAATGATACGTACGTTATTAGTAGTTTATGGGCATAAATCGCTTCTTCCCCACCTGTTCACTGTTTTCACTAATAGTATTAGCGTATTCAGATGAAATGTGATATGTGAATCATTGACGACCATGTTGGAATGTCTGGAGGACATTTTGCTTTGCTTTTCAGTTAAGAAACTCGGAAATGCAGATTTTCGACCTTTTAATATGAATCTGAGGTTCGTTTTGATTGTTTTCTCAGTTAAGAACCTGAAATACGCTTGGGCTGATTTTTGTGTGGAAAACCTCTGGAATATTTGTTGATCGGTAGATCTTGTACTTGACACGGTCGTTCTGCAACTGAGATCTTACAGCAGTACAACATTTCATTGAACGGAAATGTGATGGAAATGTGATACTAGTACAGAAAACCTGGTACCTGGTTATGTTGGAGCATGGTTCCCATATACAGCAGTAGTACTTGAAGCACGGTGATTGAGACTTGGGACGCTAATATTGGCAGTAAGAGTTTATGATCTGGATTTGAGATTAGTCTTTTGATTCCGTTGAATAAAAACCTACCAAATATTATATGATCGTTTCTCGTCATTTTTTTCTACGCAGTAGCTTTGGGAGGCTAATAATGGCGGTTAGGTTTTATTATCGGAACTTCCATTTTTGGTTGTTTTCGAGACCGATAAGATGATGAAGTTCGAGATATTTTAATCCTGATATGTCCGTATTGAATTTTTGTTGATTTATGATGTGGAGTACATTAACTGGAGGTGTGACATTATGGTGGTTTTGCGGGTATTGGTATTGGATGATGGAATTTGAGATTAATATGTTGATTTCAGCCTTGCATTTTTCTTGATTTAGGATGTGGAGTATATTTATTGGAGATGTGACATTTAGTTGGCTTTGGGAGTATTGAACGATGAAATTTGATATTTTTATATTTATTTCAGTATTGATTTTTAATGGTCGAGGATTTTGAGTAAATTACCTGGTGGTGTGATATTTTTGTTGGTTTTGGAGGTATTAGTATTGGATGATGAAATCTGAGATTTTAATCTTAGTTTCAGTGTTGATTTTTGATGGTCGAGGATTCTGAGCACATTAACTGGAGGTGTGACATTTTCGTGGTTTTGGGAGTATTCTAGGACGAATTAATACTACTGTGCGGATATGCTCGACTCTAATTCATTCAGCGATTGCCGTTTGAGTATCGTGGATAAATCGTCTATTAGTTGCGCTGAGTGCTTGCTGGGTTTTTGAGTTCAAGTCAGTATGGTGAAACTTGTTTTTGATTTGGAATACACATGGGATTTTGGTGGATGAGTATGATGATTTGTTATTTTTTGTTTTGGGGTGATTTTAGGACGGTGTGGAGACTATTCCGACAATGCCGCATCCAAGGGAGGCTGATCGATCACGTAACTTCTGGGTGCAAGATTCATGATCCATTTGTTGTTTGAGCATTGCTTCTGATAGGTGTGACTGCATAGGATCTACGAATATTTTTGGTTCTTCATATTGATATGATTGGCGGTCCCAATCTGGAGTATTCATGGTCTGATGATGCCCTGCGTGGCACTCTTGTTTTG
>JAYJMJ010088076.1:0-14065 GCA_036873875.1 Laminaria ephemera | reverse complement strand
TCGCAACCCCCCCCCCCCCCCCCCCGAAATTCCGACGATTTTGGGTTTAGGAGTCCCGTCATTCAAAAAACGTTTCTGCCGAAAAGTGCTACCTCTATCGTAGCGCTTTTTGGCAAAAAATAATTTCTGAGTGACGGGAGCTCCTTAACCCAAAATCGTCGGGATGTCAATTCTTGCTTTGCGATATGAGTATTTTTGTATACCTAGGCCACGGGTGTGGTCATCGGGTTGCACGTTCAGTTTACTCAAAATAAGTTTTTCGGGTGGGGTATGAAGCTCGTCTAGTGAGGAACCTTAGAAAAAAAATGACGGTGCATCTTTTACCGTAGCATGTGTCGTACCGGTTTGTTTTTTCTGCTGCTCCTCTTTGAAGGAGCTCTCCACCTGACCCATACACTGACATACACCGACATACACTGACATCGACAAAAACTGAAGCTCACCCCGATGAAGAATCCAGCGGCCTACTAAGTAGGTATAGAACGCCAAACACGAGACATTCCAACGATATTGAGTAGCTTCCTCCGTTCAGGAGTCCCGGCAGTCAGAAACGATTTCGGCAAAAAATAGGTACTTCTATCGTTGCACGCGTCCCTACCTATTACGGAGGACCATAGTACCATAGTAATCAGGACCCACGATATGCACAAAAACCTATATATTCCACCGGTTTTACTTACCATATTTGGTCCTGATTACTATGTTCCCCCGTAATACCAGTCACCGCTGACTGCAAACTCAGTGATTATAGTGTGTCCATAAAACGTAGGACCAGGTTCATGCGTAGTAAATATACAGTAGGGGTTCCTCTGTAGTGCCGGTTAAGTAGTGCCGGTTGCTGCCGTAGTGCCATTAAAATCGCTTTGCACAGATGGGAATAAACTATAGTGGCAGTGTACGGAGTAGTGCCGGTTGCCGCAGTAGTGCCGCTTTTTTGGCTGGCATATACCGGCACTATAGAGATACCCCTACTGTACCAGCTGATGCCGATTTTGCGAGCTGTGGCGCCTGGGTTCCTCCTAAGTTATCTTCAGGAGTTCGTCCTGTGACCACAGCGCTCTGGTTTGTATTTCATTGTAACCTCTTTAGGAGTGTGGTGTCGTGTTCTCGTTTGCCGCATGCCCTCGTTGAGCATCAAAAATGTATTCAGGGAGTTAGCCTGCGTGCATGGGTTTCCTCTTGATTTTCGATAATTTGTTTTCCCTTGGTTTTCTTCTTTGCTCTGGGGATGTTTGTGACGGATCGACGTGGAAGCCCAGGCGACATATTGTCTGCTGGCCTGCAACATATACAAAGGGAGTATACGTCGAAGCATATTACAGTCTCAGTAGGCATGGCTTACAAAAATATGGTAGCTCTCTTTGAGGTCCACAGTAGTAGTTGTTGTTTGCTTTTGCCCCCCTCAATTTGGGTTAGATACATTCCGTGCGCGGAGCGATTATATACCGAAGTATAGACGGAACGTTTTTGTAAAGTCGTACCGATGACCCTGGTACTAGCAGGGGAGTCACCGACCTATATTCTTCACAAGGACATACACGCCCCGTAGCACGCGTGGTCGAAGTATCACGCGCAGCTTGCAAAGTTGAGTCTCGGCCAAATTTTCGATCTCATAGCTAAAGTGTCATATAATTTTTCAAAAATGTTGTCTGACGACAAGGACAATGACACAATATTTGTGTATTCACGTGTTGGTTGTCGTGCATTTTACGTTTTTATCGTAGTGGTCTTCGTTTTGCTGTTTCTTCTTCATTGTTTGGACCCACGCTGCACATTGTCGGGTGGCAAGCACACTAATAATAATATCAAGTTGTCTTTTTCGTTGCGTGCCTCCTTCACCGTGTGATTCAGGATGACGGAGTTCCCGTGGTTCCACTATGTGCCGGCCATCTTGCTGGCGTTCGGGAGCTACTACCTCAACATGAGCACTCTATGGTACTGAGCGACACTACAGTATTAGTGGTCCCTCTACAACGCCGGTATGTGCCAGCCGGAAATACCGGCACTACATCGGCGACAAGCGCTAGTCCGCATACTGCCACTACTGGTTCTTCCCATCTGTGCCAAACGACTTCACACGCACCATAGCGGGCAGCCGGCACTACTCAACCGGCACTATAAAGGGACCACTACTGTCCCTCAACACGAGCGTTCTGTGGCACTGACAGACGCTAACTCAAACTGAGCACTCGGTGATACTGAGTACTCTGCGGTGCCGATAGACACCGACGCCTGGCGACTCTCCAGCAAACGCCCTGAGACAAGTGTGTCGGCACGGATACCAGCGGTGTCAAGCTGTGCTCTTGAGCACGCCGTCGCGGTCAAAAAAGTCTATCGACGGCAGTTTAGAGGTGTGAGGGACGGCAATTTTACAAAACAAGTGACGTGACCGGCGCTTGCTAGTATCGCAACTACTAGGTTAAGGTGTGAAAATTGTCGGCCGTATGCCCGTGATCGATGTTCGTTTTTTGGCGACGGACCGTAATTAGACATATTTGGTCGCGGTGCGGACTATCGTCTTGAAAAATAAATAATGCTGTACAGACTTCTCGGGAAGCTGTTATTAATAGTCAAGACTAAGGAAACGATATTTAAATGATCACTACGGGACCATTCAAGAGACATCCCTGGGTTTCAGATGTTTCGTTTGTAGCGTCTTGGGCTATCCTCTATCCTCTCGGATCTGGGATATCCTCATGGGTTTCCTACTGGTGTGTAGGCTGTGGCGTGCAGGGGGCGATATCCTCTGGATATCCTAGCGGTTGGGGTTGGAGGGTTGGAGTTATTTGTTGAAAGTTATAGCACTTATGAGTGCGTGATGCCGCGAAGTGAGTCGTTGTGCGGTTCGACGGCGTGTTCTGTTTTTTCTCGAAATATTCAAAATACACTTCAGCTGTGAGGTCGCGGATTGCGTCGAAACCCCATCTTTTGCAAGATGCGTGTGTAACATCAATCGAGCGTGCTACGGGGTGTGTACGTCCTCATGCAACATAGAGGTTGGTGACGTCCTTCATCCCCAGCTGTTCCGTTGTTGTTGTTGTTGGTGATGCCGGTGATATTGTTTGGGATATGGCCGGTGAGGTACCGCGTGCTGTATTTGTTGGACCTTCAACCTTTTGACCTGGCCCTACTCTAAATTTCAAATAGTGCAGTAAAAAGCGTAATTCCTGCGTTAATCCCAAGTAGGTTGGACCTAAACCGAGAGTCGCATATATTGTAAGAACGCCTGTTTCTCGCAAAAAAAGCTGACGCGCGGTACGTTAGAAACATTTGTTTTTGCCAAACATATTTCTCAGTGACGAGGAGTGACGAGGCTCCTGAACGGAGGAAGCTACTCACTATCGTTGGAATGTCTTGTGTTTTGACGTTCTATACCTAGGCCGTTGGATTCTTCATCGGGATGAGCTTTAATTTTTGTCGATGTCAGTGGATGGGTGAGGTGGAGAGCTCCTCCTATGAGGAGCGGCAGAAAAAACGAGGTACTACCCCTGCCTTTGCGTGCATCAGCTGCAAAAAAAAGGAGTGTGGTTGGACATTGGACGTATCAGAGAGAGGGGAGGGGTTGAAAAGTAAGATTGTTGTACTTGCGGTAAAAGAAGGAGCGTGATTGGGCATAGCAGAGAAAGGGGGGGGGTTGCCAAGTAATATTGTCGTGTTTGTGGTAAAAGGAGAAGGAGCGTGGTTGGACATAGCAGAGAGAGAGAGAGAGAGGGTTTAAAAGTGCAATCGTTATATTTGCTGTGGGGTTAGGGAGATTAAACTTTGTTTGCGAAGACCGCTCATCAACAGAGCGGAAGTCAAGTCAAGTCCACCCTTTGCGTGCGCTTGCTATGAATGCCGTATACTATAATCAAGATTAATCAAGATATCACCCCCCCCTCGGACTAAAATTTCCTATCCGATTTTGTCGACAACGGGGAAAGCGCAAATGCCGAGCGATGCGTCTCAGGAATAACTCGACGGGGTCATTCCAGCGACACCTTTTTGTCAGTGGACGCGTGCTGCGATAGAGGTAGAGCACTCTTTAGCTGAATTTTTTTTCTGAACGACAAGAGCTCCTTAACCCAAAACCGTCGGAATTTCAGTCTTTTTTTTTTTTCGTTGTATACCTAGGCCATGGGATTTTTCGTCTGGTAGCACTTTTATTTTTCCCCAAATCAATTTTTTATTTTTTTTGGGAGAGGTACGGAGCTCCTCAGGTGAGGAGCCTCAGAAAACAATGTGGTGCACCTCTACCGTTATGCGTCTGTGCGAGCCCCTCTTGTCACCGTGGAGGTCCCTTCATAGCGCCGGTTGAGTAGTGCCGGTTGCCCGATATGGTGCCTGTGAAATTGCTTGGCACAGATGGGAACAAGAAGTAGTGGCAGTGTACGGAGTAGTGCCGGTTGCCGCAATATGGCCGGCACTTCCGGCTGGCACATGCCGGCGGTATAAAGGAACCACTACTGTACGTAGAAGATCTACTCGAGAATTCATCGCAAGGGGGGTGTTTCATCTTGCGCGTTATGCTGTACCTGGTACGGTATACGGTACGGAAGGGGTGAGAGTGCCGATACACAGTTCTATGTTTTCGAACGTGCGCCCTTGGTCGCTCGGGTAGGTGTCACCGTTCTGCCATTATGCTGCAACAAGTATCAACTATATTTCAAGTAATTTTCCCTTGACAATGTTGGCTGTGCAGTGGCACCTAACTCTAATAAATTCAAGTAATTGTAAGGAGGCCAGGCGCAAGAATGGCTGGCAGTGGCTGACTATAGAGCCATATATTAAAATAACGTATACCTGGTATATCAATAGCCCATAGTAGTAGTATTAATAGTTGCCAGCAAGGAACTGTAGTACTTGGATGTACGGATTGGCGCGAAGGTGCTGCGCACTGGATGTTGCGCATGTGCGAGGATTTCGAGTCCACGGGAGTTTCGTTGAGGGGATGTCATTGTATCTTTCTATATTATTTTTGTGTATTGTGTGGTGTGCGGTTGTGTCGTGCTGTGCAGTGCTGTGATGCAGAGACTGTATATGGGCATATGACGATAAGTTGCATGCTGTCATCTCTTCTTCTGCCAATTCTGAAGCTATCGGTGGCAGCCATGTATTCAAAGAGTACTATTAATACTTGTCGAAAAATTAATACTATACATCTATTTTACTGCTACTACTACGTACTACTGCTGTGAAAAAGTGGTTGGAAAGAGTTAAGATCTCAGAGGGCACAACCCCTTTTTCCGGCAAGCACGTCACGATCAAATGTGAAGTGGCATTTGGCGTATTCTGTCAGCGTTTGCGTTATGTACCACCAAAAAAGAACGCGAGATTTCGCTCCATATTGGAAGGACTATCTTAGTCCGAAGCTACTACCGTAGGGGGGGTATCCCCGTTTTCACTACCGAGTTTAAGCCGCTCAAAACCGACATAATAATTTTATTGGCGCCCCATTTTCACTACCGAGTTGAGGCCACTCAAAACCAAACTTGAGCAATTTGCTATATTAGCGCAGCGTGACAAAACAAATTCCATGTCAGTGCATATCGCGATACCGAAAAAGCACAAAACCGGTAAACCACTCACGCGAGTGGCTTTGAGTAGCCGAAAAAAGGAGAGATTGGAACGCTTTCCTATGCTGCGGAAATCCCTAAACCCGCAAAGAATAGACACCCGGTCATCCGGTCATTCCTAAACGCCCTCCCCAGCGAAGGAATATCAAAGATGCACTGCCGTGTCCTGTGTCGTGATATGTGCCCCAGTCATGTGTTCACCCGTCGTGCATATGTGTCACGACGCAACGCGCTTGGTGCCTCGTGAATCGACTGGGTGCCTGTCCCAACAATGGTGGAGACGGAATAAGATGCCCCGAGGAACTAGCTTGAGCCATGCCCCTAATTGGTTGCACGAATTCAAGACAACATGGTGGGCCAGTCTTGGAAAGCAGAAGTCCTTATAATTGTTGCTCCAAGACGGGTACGAGACGCAGGTGACGCCAAAGGAGCTGTAACACCGTGAGGGTCAGCAAGGTAATCAAATATGGATAACGGAGTCGATGGTTACGTTGAAGGGTGGCCCCGACCGACAATCGAAACGCGAGAATACGTAATTCGCCGGGGTTTCCAACGAGTGAACTAACCAGACACGAACGAACGAGAGCACGAACCTACTTTTGGAATATTAGTCGGGATCATACCTTTTTCGAGACTATTCCCCTCTACAGGAATGGCATGCTGGTGAACCCGAGCTCGTACTCTGCGGTCGTAGCCGCTCCCCCAGTCTATGGGGCCTTCATTCCCCTTCAGCAAAGGTTGGGTTCTCGCAACAGTGTATCACTGCACATGCTCTCTTCCCGATGTTGTCGTTCTCGAAGTTTTCAGACGCCACTCACGTGGGGGGGGGATCGTTGCGATCGATAATAGTCCTGACCTAATCGAGTGTGGTAACCTTACACGACATCAGACAGGTCCCTTTGTGACACGAGTTTTGTTCGACGGGGCAAACCTTGGGAGCTCATGGTACGGTGCAGACCACTACGGTGCATACGGCGTTATTGCACGCCCGATGGAGTGAGCACGGCTACAGGAAGAACGGGGGGAGACTGGGAGAACTCGTGTTGCGTTTACATCAATCGCGACTTTTGTGTGTATTGCTGTTCAAACGATCAGATGTACGACGGAGAATGTGGTACGTAGGTAGAAACCGTTAATAGGCATTCGACTATGGAGGCCCTGTAGACGATGCTGCCGCCAACACGCGAAGCATAATTCAACGATTTCCCGAAGATGGTCAAACGCCCAAAGCGTCCACTCGCCTGTGCTTTCTGACAACCATGCACCGAAGGCTTGTCGGGCCTAGACGTTCATTACGGTCGTCACATATATCATCGTACTCGCTCATGGCACACAACACACTAACCACATGCCCCCCTCTAGTAGGCCAACCTTCAGTGCGACCCTTGAACTTTCTCCGAAGCCTCTTGCCCACAATTCAAAACCTCATGTGTTTGTCCGCGGTGCTAATGGCTCCTCTATGGCGTTGCATCCGTCGTTGCGAGTTATTTCGAACTGAGCCCAGGACATGTTTTTCACCAACACATCACTAGCTTCCTTGTGAAGTCATGCATGCGAATTTGCTCCAGGAGTGCCAAGGCAACACACTCGTGGGGCCTGGAGTTTGGTGCAGTCGATGAATGCATGAAACTTACCCTATCAACAACAAACAACTGCTGACGATAATCTTCGATCCAGTCTCACGTCCAGCATTCCAATCTTACACCACGGTATCCAAATTATACATAGATGTATGCACTTCGTCGGCTTGTATCACGTAGTTCTACACAACACACAGCATCCTACCAACACAGTTCTGTATTCCTCTTTTGGGGCTCGAGGGTCTAAGAGCACATCATCTCGACGTTTCGTCAATTCTTACGTGTCCAAGGACTCGCGTAGAGCCTCATTCGCCACCCTGTCGTCACATGCGTGGGGTCTCATACTTGCCCTAAACCACTCACGACAGCACATTCCACCAACCTTCCATCTTATGCTCGACATCTGTGAATGCCCTTGATTACAATGCGTGATCTCATTTTCCTGCCCGAATTAGTACTGGCTGAAACATGGCGCTTCATTTCAGCACTCGTCGCGAGCCACTTCGCGCTGAGTCCAAGCTAAGTTTGCTTAACAGTCACATATCAATATCATCACAATCGATTCATACGCACTCTAACATATACCGGTACAACCTTATCGAGAAACCTGGAGTTTATTGTGGCCGACGGTTTCACGAGCCTCACTCAGCCACAATACGGTTATACAACTGTCAGACGCCATTCTTCCCATGGGGTGACGGTCTACCCCACAGGTCGTCCCATGGGGTGGTGGTGGTTTATCCCATGGTGTATCCCGTGAGGTCTTGGGTTATCCGAGAAGCCAGGGATACTGGAAAGTGTGCTGCGTCACGATCACATTTTTATGCGCTTGTCCCATCGCAATTTACTGAATACTTGCGAGTGTACACGCGCAACTGAGGTACGACCTCACGTGATGAAGACGATGTCGATCAACCGATGTCCGCGCGATCCACGAACATGATGCCTCGGCAGCCACAGACGATGATGTTCTGGCGACCCCAAGCGATGATGCCCCGGCGATTCCAGGTGGTAATACGTTTGGCATGTCACGAAGGAGGCGCGCAGTAAACGCTCGGCTCACGTGATGAATGACATTCCATTTGCGGAAACTGCCCACCACGCGTCCGGCAACGTTTTACAGCTTGTGCTCTGTACGTATGATGCTAGTATATGTAGAGTGATTGCCCGTGTTGCGCACAGTGACGGCTGTATCGCTACCGTTGACTAAGCAGGAACACGCATACAATGCAATACTAGGGGTGACCGTCGACCCATCCTTCCTACCGTGGACCGAGGCCCTTAGGACCGTACACTGATAAACGTGGACGACGTCTCCACCGTTACCGCTGCCCTCACGAGGTGTGGTATCACACTCTATATCTTACGAAACGCCGTCTAAATATCGGTCGATTTTCTAGCTATAATACATTTGTCAGATTGGTACAACCAGTGGCAGGAAGGGCGACAGTAGCAATCGAAGAAATCACCAGGTGTGGGAAGCCTTGTATCGCGGGACTCTGTTGAAGGTTGCTCCTCTCTCCCCTCTTTTGTACCTGGGGGGAGTCAGGCCGATCTGACAGAGACGACTGTTCCGCAACGGTGAGAATGAAGGCAACTGTGGTTATCATCAAATGAGATTGGAGACTAACTCTTTTCGTCAACGTCATGACGCGTACCGTGCCTCGCTTTTCCGTTGCATAGCCGTCATGAGGCCGCTCATAAAGAGTCGTATTTTACCTCCCCGTGCTTCGTGCTTACCCTTCGCCGTCGTCTTCATTTTCCCCTCGTGTCGATGTATACACTGGTTGGTTGGTTTAATTTAAACCCAATTGCCTGCCGTTGCTTCCTCTCCCAAACGTTCGGGCCTGTCGTCCGACCACGGACCGAATTTTGGGTAAGAGTTAAGGCGAGAAGCCAACCACGGTAACATCAGCTAATATGATACGTGTACCGGGGATGCACTTGCTGTGGGGTGTTTACCGCATCGAAAGTGCGTTCCGGGGCGCCTTGTGGTGGTGGCTCCCGCGGATTATGTTTTGTTGCCTTGGCTTTGCTGCTAGTGTAGTCTCGACTTGCTTGTCGAATAGAGCCTGTTCGTACACACCGATGCCTTACCAACTTTTCTTCTTCCTATACGAAGCATTTACCGTAGTAGTAGCTTCTTAATTTCACGACATGTGTGTGACTACCATAGACGAGGTATAGCTCGAACAGAACATTAAGCAGTTCAATATCGGTATTGAAAAATCATGCGCCAAGCCCCGAGGGAGGGGGGAGGGGGTAAGCCCCAGGCAAATGGGCGGGCACAGGAAAATGGGGTGTTAAGGGTGTGTGGAAGTTATTTTCTACATTTATGCCAAACCTGTCTTATCTAGCTCTATAAAATGAAATGCGCCAATTCATTCCCCTTCCGGCGGGTAGGGGAACATGTTAGAGCCGGATGCAGGTGCATAGTGCGCTGAGCGTACTTCACGCACGCATTTGGGTCTCGAAGCATGCCGGGCGTTTTCATGCGTACATTGTTTTTATCGCCTGACACTATAAACGGTAAGCTATCTGTACCTCTTGTTTCTTGTTCTCGTGTCAATTTTATTTGCTTCTCATTAGCAGCTGATGTCCGCGCTGTCTGTCGCCAGCCTCTCTACGAGTTCATTACCCTATGAGTAGGCGCGTACTTCAACGTCATATGCACATCAGCCCAAAGCACCCGCCATTCTCCCCTTTCTCATCGGTCTAACCTCCGGTCGCACATTTGACATGCCTCAAAGCCCCTCTGTCAGTCATGTACCTGGTATTATTCTCTTTTTCTACCGACAGCAGTGCCATTGTTTCTTACAGGTACCGCATTCTTCATCTCAGGGATAAGGCACCAGCACACCACAATCATACCCAAATGTCGAAATAATGTACTCCTCCACACTCTACAACAGCCACAGACAAACAACTACAACAGTAAAAATGCTATTAGTAGAGCTACTTCCAGACGATAGATTCAGAAACCACTCCCCTCAGAAGCTGTATAGGTGCTGTCGCCGTGGATCGATTTAGTCTGGCTTAGCGTATACCACAACCGATATCGCAGGGCCTTGGGTAACCTGGGTGAATGCGCTTTATGCCAAATGTGACTCCTTCCTCTTTCAAGACGCCGAGCGATCTTCCACCGCACAACGGGCAACAGGTTTCCTCTTTTACGCACAAATTTAACTCGCGTGCCAAACACTTCTCAGACTACATGGCTACGACCTAAACGACACATGTCATGTTCAGCAGTTACCAAAAGCTGTCACGTGGAACACGATTCACCGTGGTCAGACAAACATCACCACTCTGCGAAATACGCCCACCTCGACCGATGCTAGCTCGAGCAAAGCACCGACAAGATCCAGCATAACAGTTGCTACATTCGCCTGGGCTCGATTGCCACCACGCGATTGACCTTGCTGACGGGATGTCCCTCTTGCAAGCACCATCACAGTATCGACACTCCTCAGCTTCTTGCTCTTAGTGCTTGACCCGTCCATCCATTCGTGTTGTGGGTTTTGAGAGACAGAGTAGCCGCTGTTCGTACGAGCGTCGACATGATTGCTGGCAGCTGCCTTCTGCTCAATGCGTGTTGGATGTTTGACGAGGGTACCGACACCTGGGGACGGCATCGCAAGCGGGCGAATAGAACTGCAACGGCTTACCGCCCGCCGCTCACCTGTTGGCCCGATAGTGTCTATCGAAGCCCGCCTGTTCGCAAGGACTATCAACCAACCACGGCGCCGCCAGGAACGCTTCTGGTTTGCGTGCCGAAGAGCTGACATAATGCGCCTCACTGAAACTAGATCCGAGCGCCTAGCGGGCAGCGTGCCTGGGTCGCCTGTAAAGGAGCTCATGCGATCGAGTGGGGATCCTAGACCGATGACGTCGATGGCCACAGGCCTTGAGACACTCGTGCCGCTGACAGACGAAAATATTGCTCGCGTGTCTGCAGCAGCCTGGTCCACCGCGCAAGGATCTGCCCCAGCGTTGAGCAAGGCCGCCACGCTCTGGGCGCTATTGAAGCGACAAGCCCAGTGTAGAGGTGTCAATCCGAGCAAGCACCTCGACTCGACGTCAGCCCCAGCTGCCACCAAGACGCGAACTATGGGAGCGCGGCAACTTTTGCAAGCCCAGGACAGCGGAGTCTGGCCGTGAATGTCATCTCGGTGCTCCGTGGAGGCTCCCGCGTTCAGTAGGATTCTAACGGCGTTCAACTTGTTATTCTCAACTGCCATGTGGAGCGGAGACTTCCCGCGTTCTGTGAGAAGCTCCGTATCGGCTCCGGCCTCAAGTAGGTCACCTAAGATCTTCCCGTTGTTTGTGGAGGTGGCGACGTGTAGCGGAGAGGCACTTCGGTCGTCGCCAATATCTGGATCGGCGCCCGCCTGTAGCAAGACCTTCGCGATGGCAGCATGACAAAAGTGCACAGCCCGGTGCAACGGCGTTTCTCCGTCCTCATCCTGCCAATCAAGGAATGCTTCGCCTTTGACCAGACCGGATACGATAACCACATCTTGCATTTGCGTGTTCACGTAGTCGTAGAGCAATTTACCTCCCCTGTCATTCCTAGGCAGAAGTACACGCGTGATGGCCGGTGATGTGGAGTGCGATTGTTTGGCGGATACTTCTGCCGGAGTTAAGCCCTCCCGATCTTGTTGTCCCCTGTTGTAGCCAGCATCAAGAAGAACGTCTACCGTTCGCACATGTCCACCAGCAGCGGCGCAGTGGAGGGCGGTGCTCCTCCAGGGGATAAAGCCACGGCAGTTGCGGGCCAAGGGCACGCGGCCTGAAAAACCAGCGAAAAAGCGAAGCAACACTCTAACAACTGCCACATGTCCTGTAGACGCTGCCAGCATGATTGGGGTGGCTCTACGGTAGCTGATAGGGTCAAAACACGCTCCCGCTTTAAGCAGAGCAAGAACGACGTTGCGGCGCCCCTGCTCGGCGGCCCAGTGCAACGGGGTGCGGCCGAAACGGTCTTTCGTTTCACAGGAAAGTGTTTTATCCGCTAGCAATGCTAGGATAGAAGATAGCATGCCTTGTGATGCGGCGGAGTGAAACATCTCCTTCTGGTCCTGAATTTCAGCAGCTGGAGCATCTCCCATCCCCATCCCCACAAACCGCGGGAATATCATGGCAACGAGCTTCCGATGGCCAATGAACCTTGCGAGAGGGAGGCCAGCCGTCTGGACTTTAGTCGTCGGCCTGGCGTGCGCCATCTTGGTAAGACGGAGAGCCGGGGCAGTCGCCAAATCTGGACAGCAGTGAACAATGAAAAAAACAAGAAATACGTGGTATATGTACCCGATTCAGAAGCGTTTCGGTACTTCGTATTTCGGGGTTTAATCTATATCGGCCTCTGGTTTTATAAGTCCGTTTACCCAAAGGCCAACATAGGCTTCGTTCGAGCAGTACCGTGCAGTGCGCACGTGATTCAAGACAAAATTCTGCACTTTGTACGTGCCCCATCGATATTCACTGAATTACAGCAGAAACAGGTGTCTACAAACGTTGTGTGTGGTGGGGTAGGCGCAGCCTCGTGCCTCTTGCACTGCACGAATAGGCTCAAGTCGGACTTGTTGCCCGAATGAATGCACCCCCTCGAAAGCAAGCGAGAGGCCATGTTGTATACCAGGGACATGTATCGTCCATCGCTGCTGCCGTCTATCGCGTGACCAGACTCGTATCTGTTCCTGCCGTGCAAAATACCAGGTATCTCGCACTACCAGGTACTACTTACCAGACCAGACAGATAGTTAGATATAGATATAGACATAAATACAGATACAGACCTTGGCTGGTGTATTCCAAATAGTAGCAGGTACGACACGAAGCAGGTGTGTATTGCATTGGCAGCTGTATTTTGCCGGGTGCGGCGGTCGAGGTATGATTCTACTGTTGAACTATGTGCAACGTGCAACGATGCTATTCGTTTTTGTGCCTGAATTCGCCCAAGGCAGGTCTTCTCACCGGATGGACGAGGACGACTGCTGGCAGAGAAGAGTCGCCACTCGGCACGAGGAGAACACTAACGAGATCCTTTTGGCCGATAGAAGACCACCAACATCAACAACAACCGATGTTCGGACGAACGATGGCGTTGTACGGCACGATCTGACGCGGGAGACTTCTTTCTGTGGTGTGGGTATGTGTGCTGTTGCCGTGTGAGCTGTGTGTTGGGTGCCGTGTGGTTTGGGCGCTACTCCAAGACTATTACGGGACCCCCTACTTATTTATTTGCAGTATCTTTCGTTGACCAATCAAAATTGCCCCGAGTGCGGGGAAAACACGCCCAATCACAACAACTGGATATAGTGTCATCAGCAATAATCAGACAGCAAGACAACTACAGTAGAGAAACCAAGACTGTCCAGATCGGACTCTGTTCGGCAACCTGCCCCTTTCAACGGGTGCAGGATACCATAGTATATATATATATCTTGCTGTTATCTCGTCTCCATGTCTCCACGCGCAGAATGGCTGTGTACCGATATGAATCGTCTAACAGAATTTCTTCAGCTTTTCGGGGCTATGGTTGCACGTCACCTACCTGGCCGAGAGCAGCTCGTCTGGGATAAGGATTGCGTTTGAGCAGTCTGCCGCGGCGCAGAGCCCCAAGCGGTGCAGTAGATATTGTGTGTCGTTTGAGCCGCGCTGCTGCTGCTACTGCTGCTGCTGCTGTTGCTGCTGCTGTTGCTGCTGCTGCTGCTGTTGCTGCTGCTGCTGTTGCCGATGTTGCTGCTGCTGCTGAATTTAGGTATTGTCGAAATAGATGGTGCTGTGGTTGTTCGATGATGACCTGGTCGCAACAGGATATCAACCAAATACCATGGTACTCCGTACCAGGTATAGTTTTGCGTCCTATAGCAGTCAGATTTTGTCCCCCTCTAAGAAGTTTATAGTTTCCGTGCACAGCTTGATTAA
>JAYJMJ010087554.1:0-19191 GCA_036873875.1 Laminaria ephemera | reverse complement strand
CGCCGACCTATATCCTTCATGAGGACATACACAACCCGTAACACGCGCGATCGGAGTATCACACACAGCTTGCTAAGATGAGTTTCGACGAAATCCTAGACCTCACAGCTGTTGTGTTTTTTTAATTTTTTTTATAAAAACTATTACTGCAGGTACTACCTACGACCGAAAATGCTAGTTTACTTTTTAGGCTAGAACACTAATACAACAACTACTACAACTACTCCAACTACTACTGCTACTACTGTTACTACTTCTACTACTACTATAACTACTACTATTACAACTTTTGCTACTACTTCTACTCTTACTTAATATATGTACATTATCTGGTCCTTGGCAGCGTACATAATGTAATTGTATCGCCGTGATAGCCGACTGTCAAGTCGGCAAGTCGACTGCCACAGTTGGCAGCAGGAGATGCGTTGAGGGTTCAGGAGAAGCGAGTGAGTATTTACCATCGCATACGATAGTATATATTTTATTACATGACGTGTGAGTCGGGATATTTTCCATCGTAGATGGGAGGCCTTTTAGTACAGGGGGCTCTACGCAAGTTCATGTTATATATAAAAACAAGGTGACGCATGCCATGGTAGAGGTGCAGCAATTGGTTTCTGAGACCCCACGTCTGAGGAGCTCTATTGATCCCCTGAAAACTGATCTGAGGAAAAATATAATTACCACCCGATGAACAATCCTATGGCCTAGGTATAAAATTATAAGTACCACAAGAAAATAATGAAATTCCGACGAATTTGGGTTAAGGAGCCCCGTCAAAAAGAAACCTCTCCGGGAAAAAGTGCTACCTCTATCGTACCATGCGTCAGCTTTTGTTACCCACATGCATCTCCAGCTACGTTTCATTCTGTCCCCGCTACTCTCTTCCCTAGTTCAGTTGGACAAGTCGTCTGGCGAGCAAAGCCAGTTTATTATCCACCACATCCGACCGACTCTTGCATTCTGCAGTGGTACCCATCGCTTAGGTCAATATTTGCGGAGCCAGGCGCAGAAACCTTGTAGATTTTATATGATTTTCCTTTCGTATTTCGGTGAACGCGCAGCAAGACCTTCCGCTTATCGCTCTCAACTCCGATGCACCGCTCTCTCCTGGGCTCACCGCTGAGCAACAAGTTGATAGACTCATCAAAATGCGCGGTCCACTAATTCCAACCAATTTGTCTTTAAGAAAAGCCGAGGGTGCAGTTAAACAACAATGCATTGCATAGCATTCGTTTGTGACGATTTCCATTTAAAAAAACGTCCGGTTTATCTATCATTCAAGCCTATACGACAATATTTTGTTCTGCGCACTGCGGTCAAAAGTGCGACTGTTTCGTTATTTTTTTCAAATGTTTTTGGTACTTTTATGTTGATCCTGTGTCAGATGTTTCAACTATGGGCGGTTCGAGTGGACGAAGGCGATGGGAAGGATCTCTACGGGGAAGACTACGCCGACGTGTACGCCATGAACCGTATTCACTTCCTCGCCACCACGAACGACTTCGCCTGCGATCACGTAAGAGTTATTTTTCATTGGTCGTGCCATTCATGATGGCTGGCATACGCCAACATCGAGCGTGGACCAAGACTACGGTACGGGGGGTGCGATGAGAGGCCCTTCTTTTAGCGGGTCAGAGCTACACGAGCAAGTGTCTACCCTACTTATGTACAAGTCATAAACATTGGCGCTTTTTGGCTGCGCGATAGTAGCCGCCATGGAATCAATACGACATGCAGTAGCTGCAATCGATAAACTCGTGGACGATTCTCTGGCCAGCTTTACATTGGAATTTGTGGGGTATGGCGCATGTGGCTGGACATCGATCTAAAGCATCACGAGCAACATGGCCAACGATATATGCTTGTATTTGTCGTCGTCATCTGCCATGGCCCTTATGCGGGCGAACGGAAGTCCATGGTGGGTGCGGTCGATCGTGGCTTCCTCTGACTTCGCAACCTTTACTTGTCGGCATGTACAACCAAACGTAGATATTCTCGTAGATACCTATCTGGTACGTAGATACAACAGTGCCGGGAAATCGTTTTCATTAGTATCTCAAATGTGTTGGTCATAACATCATCATCATTTCGTCGACGTACAGGGCAGTAGGCGTACTGTTTGTCACACCGATAAATGTTATGAGGGCACGGCCCATATGCCTGTGTCACAAAAGCCCGGGGCCACCTTGAAAATCAGCAAAGTAGTGCGGCCAGTCAAACACGGCAGCTGTACTACTCATTGTGCTGTACGAGCGAGTATCGCATATTTCAAAATGCGGGGTGCTAAATGCTTTCTACCTCGTGTGTCAAAAAAATAACCCCCTAGGATTTGCCCTGTTGTTTGAATGGTCACATTGCAAGTATTGAACCGGAAGGTACACACAGTACGCGCCTTATTTCCCAGTTCGAGGTTTGCATCCCGCGATCGAGCCTTGACACCTAGCATGCCCGATATTGATAGCGCGTGTGGTACGGAGACCATGCGGAGACCAGGGGGGGGAGAAACTCTTGTCGTTTGAGAAAATTATGCGAGAGGTACCGGATACCGTACGTATTACTTAGTCTTCAGGAGTACGTAGGGGAGTACGTAGGCGTACGTTTTCGCTGCTGGGTATAGTAAGATGTGTGTGTCGCATAGCGTATGGTACTCGGAGTTATTTGTTTGTCTATTCCGAACGGTAATAGCGGCAAAGCACACCATACTACTTAACATTTCAGCAACAGCAGAAGGATGACAGCTTGGTGTCGGATACCGCCTGTACTTCGAGTATATCGAGGTATTATTAATATTAGTACTCTGGAGTACTGTACTGCGGCTAAAATAATGTGCCTTTGCCTTCTATACCATCATATTATGTCAAGTGTAGGCTGAGTAACCGACACGTATTCAACGTTCAGTACACGTTGTCGCGACTGCAGCAGCCGTAGCTGGGACACTGAGCGGCATAGTTGCTGTATTAAAGATAGCCTATGGACTGCCTTTAGATAATCTGATACATTTACACCTGGATACGATGCAGTGTAATACGGAAAGAGGCGTTAACGGCTTGAGTTGAAGAGGAGACTCCTGGTAAAATGCGGTGGCAATAGCTTGCTCGAGAAACGTAGCACACGCTAGACTGTTGTCCCAGTAGACTTTGACGTAAGCCCAGTAGATCTACAGAGGATGACAGCACAAAAGCACGAGAGGTTGTGGCATACCAGTAGGGAACAGCCCACACGCCGTAATTCCCTGCCGCTCCTCGCTTCTCCTCGCTGTTCCTCACTGCTCCCTAAAGTACCTACGTAGACCCCAACAAGTATGGTGTACCTGGTACTCGGGTTTTCATTTACATAATGGTTTCATAAACACAACCCCTCTTCTGCTCAAATGATATCAAGTGCATTTGAACCACCAGCCCAAGTGGTTTATCAGTTCCAGCGTCAGCCTTTTCTATCACGCCATTTGAGGAAGAGAACCGGAATCCTTCATAGATGTCTGCCCCCGTTCAACAGCACGGCGCGCACAATACGTGTTTTGGGGGAGAGTAGTCTACCCAGGAGAGCACACGAGCTAGGTTGGACTGCACGACATCCTCTGCGAGGGCAAACATTTTGGGAGTAAACGTACCACACCTACATGAGTTTGAGAGTCAAACATTGGGACTTGGTTTGGACTGACTATCAAAGATTGCGACTGGTTTAGACTGATCATGAAGAACACATGATAAACTGCACGGCGTACGAGTAAAGTGCACCGTAAACTGAACAGTGGTAGTCTCGCGTCGATACGTTTCGCCTGTTTCGGGGCAAGAATACTTACCATTGCACTTTATTATGCAGGTCGAGTTATCAGACTTTAAGGGTAAAAATTGCATTACGGTCACAAGATATCGCAAATAGTTTCGATATCTGCTTGACCGCACAAGTAGTGCTTTACTGGCCTACAGCGGTTATCAGTACCAGGTACGGCTAGTCTCTCGCCAGTATGCAGCATAGGTACTACAGTGCAGATATAAATTCGGGCGCTGGGACCAAGACATGTCAACTCCGTCTGAGTTACGTGTAAGCCCGCAGGTACGCGGCAATGGTTCCAGCACGCGGCGATAAATCGGGTCGCTGGGATGAAGGTTTTTCGACGCCGAACCAGTTGCGTCTAAGGCCTTTAATACGCGGCAAGGGATCTAGAGCGCGCAGCGATAAGCACGGACGCTGGGACCAAGATAAGATGACTCCGTACCAGTTACGGCTAAGCCCGCTAGTTCGTGGCAAGGGTTCTTCGCCGAGAGCAGTTATACATCCGGGCGTTGTGACCAACATAAGTGGACTCCGTACCAATTACGGTCAATGCCGCTAGAGTACGAAGCGAGGGGTCTAGAGCGCGGCGATACATTTTCGCGCTGAGGTCAAAATACCTCGACTCTGTACCAGCTACCGCTTATCTAGCTGGTGGCAGGAGGTCCTGTACCGCAGCGACTAGTTCGGACGCCGGGACAAAAGAAGCCCGCACCATCTGCGGCGAAAGACAGCACGCACCAGTTGCGGCAGACGAACATCGTCATGGAGGAGACCAACATAAGAGAACGCTAGCGAGGGGTTTTCCAATATTCGATGGCTGGGATCGTTCTGATTCCCCAGCTGGAAGGCGGAAACTACAAGTCGACCTCACTTTGGGCGCCCAGGTAATTCCATATTGTTCAGGACAGGAGGGATCGAGCCCGACTGACGATGCTGACACCGTCCAGACCGGTGCGAATATATTACAGCCAATGGAGCGGTGGGCGACCTAGAACAGCTACTTCTACTCTCTCGTTTTTCGTGCGACTAACGACGGCGTCCGGAAGCAAGTTGAGCGCTACGCGGGAATATTTAACGACTACATCGCCGGTGACGGGAGAGCAGCGTTGCTTGCACTGATAGACACGTAAAACGGTATTTTGAACGCCGGTCACGTAGCACGTTATATACTACATAATTCCAAGCTGCAGTCAGGCCAAGATCCCGACTTCTGGTTGCATACGATGGATGAAGCTCGGGACAGACTGCAGAAACACCGGGAGGTCATCACCCACCAAAGTCTTGCGGACAGCATCCTGAAGGGCTTCGTTGGCGAAAACGCGTACGTGCGCAACAACAGCTACAACCAGGGCGACGTCGGACTGGAAGGCGTCATGCGGACACTCCAAAACATTTACGAGGACACCTTGGCTCGCATCTCGTCGACGAGAAAAACAGCTGTAGGTCGTCGGATTGCCATGCAATTGATAGGTAACTTCAGAGGGGTATAGTGCTTAAACCGCGGCGAGCGCGGTCATTACAGGATCGATTTCCGGAAGAAAAACGACCTGATGAAGCGCTGGCACAACGGAGAGAAAAACGACCTGATGAAGCAACAGCGGTGGAAGAGGGGGTCACGGCAGCAAAGGAGCTGGCCGTGGACGCGGCGGTGTAGCTAAATGGAGCTTCGCCCGCAACACCGCCAAGCACAGCGACCTAGAGTGTCTAACGCAAAAGAGAGCGATGGAAACACGGACAGCGTAATCTTCGCCATGATTTTCCGTATTTACCAGTCCGAGTCACCGATAACCACAACGGTGGCAACTTCATCGGAGACAACGGAAGGCTACATAGGAGGATTCCCAATCATGTCTACGGCGGCCGCCGAGCAGACACTTTATGAGATACCGACCCAGGCACGGCAAAAGGAACGCTTCGCTGATGGGAAACGCTTGGACGCTTAGGCGCTTTTGCGGGGGGCGGCAAACCGACTTCCACGCTGGCGATGGCAGAGGAATACGAGGGCAATGGCGGTTTCGGCAACAACGAAGGCCCTGCTAAGGTGCTGGTCAAACGCGGAGCGTCTGAGCACTACCTCGACGATTATTCCAGACTACGTGAGCGACTATTGGACTTTGCACGGTTGGAGGGACCGCGGAACATCTTCACCAACGGGAATCACAAGGTGAAATGGGTTGCTACAGGAATCTTCAGCGTCTATATCACTGGCCAGGCGGGGCCAGGCAGAAAATAAGACTGCCGGTTGCGGAGGTGCCCGGCATTAGGCGCACCGTCCTATCGGCCTCGAGCGCCACGGATCCGGGAGCTACAGAAATCCTCTCCCTGGATGATTCGCGAATCGAAACCAACGATTTCGCCATTCCAGTCATATAATTAAGGGGGACCCGCGGCGTCTACACATTGAACATCGAGCTAAGGGGAGTAGATTGTGATGCTAACTATTCGATGCCCTAACCATCGGCCTGCACTCTGTCGTGTGGCCGTTGGTGACATATATAATTCAATTTTTCAACTGAGTTCCCAACAGGTTAAGCGATCGATCCATCGGTCAGGAGTACCATCTCGCCTTGCATGTATACCTCTATAGCCACGTTTACATAGAGAGTGTACCTATGTTTTGGTAAAGTTACCAACCCGAAGAGCTATATACGTCATCAAAAGATTTTTTTGGATAAAACAAGTACCTGGTAGACTACACGCGCATCCCAACGAACAACTCGTTGTATACGATGTCTACGAGGCACTCTATTTTTTTTATATTCGACGATTGGGTTAGAAAATATTCTGTCCAATTCCTGTGATGAGAAGTGTCAGTCAGGAAAATGTCGGCCCATCGTTGGACCTTCTGCTGCAGTATGGCTCATCTACGAACCAGTTGACCTTGAGATCCATCAAATGTTACTGTCCCATCCCCCGCCCCGCCACAATCTGTCCGACATCGACCACCTCCACCCCCGCCCACCCCCCCGCCCTCCTCAGATGCACGACGGATTGGGCTTCTTGGTGAGCCACTCGCTCCTTACCAACACATTCGAGTTCAGCTTGCAGCTCGTCAATCCCAAGCTGACCGTCCCGTACTGGGACTACACCATCGAGACCACTTCGTCATCGAAAGTGGTTTATGACCCTACACTGCCGTACACTAGGACGGAGCTCTTGAGCCCCCACTGGTTCGGGACCGCTGATCCCGTAGACAACATGGTACGGGACTTCGGCTACTTCTCGTCTTTAGGGTTGACTCGTTTTGTGTTGTCGTGATAGTCTCGGCTGTTTTTTCCCCAGATTTCTAGTCACTAATCATACCCGTATACCTGGTACCGGATATCCGCTATATATCTGGCATCCCAGTGGTTCAATAGTGGGCCTTGGTGAGGTCGATTTCGTTAGTTCAAGTCCCTGAAAGTACTGCTTGCTTTCCAAGAATGACATACCGAAAGTTCGAGAGCGCATGTTGGGCGAATGAGACACAACTCGACAAGCAGTGGGAAGGGTGATCTCTATCCGCGATATTGTTGAAGGCGAGTAACGGGGGTGGGGAGTGATGGTACCTGTGCTCATGTCGTGTCGAGAAGATCGGTGGTAGGGGTCATACGTTAGAACAGTGGAGCAGGAAGGTAAACGTGATGATAACTAAATGAACAAAAATACAAATTACCCACGTTCGAACTTTATTCCCATACTTCTTCTCGACAAAGCGTAGAGTGTGAACGCCGAGCGTTGCGTCGATGGATACATTACTATGATAACGTCTCAAAACCCTCTGGTTCGTTGTTGAGGCCCGTGTTTTTGTAGAAACACTGCTCGTAAGTTCAGCCCGGGCGGTGTGTTTTCGGGCGTGTGTTTAGGTACATATACTGGCACTTTTGCTTGCTCCGATCATAAAACGATGGGTTTGCTGTTAGATTTTGTTTCGATTCTCTGGGGGTATTTGGGGCCAACAAACGTCCGTCACCCCTGTAGCAGGCTACATGTTGTTCGTTCTTCGCGGTAGCAGCGGTAAGATCGTATCAGTAGAGACAAGGGTACGAGCGTGGGCAGCGATTGCAGAACTAGCAACGAAAGCAGCGGTAGCAGCAGAAGTAGTAGGAGCAGCGGGGGTGGCAGCACTCGCAGCCGGTCTGTGGAATTTGTACTTTTCTGGGTTTGTGCAGGGTGAGAATTCGAAGCGGCGGCTCCACCTCATTTACGACCGACCAACCAACCGACCAACCACGCGCTTCGTCCGGCAATCCATGTAAATGAATTATTGACTAGTAGGTCAAGGACGGCCGGTGGGCGTACACCAAAATCCCCAAGAACAAGAAGAACAACCCGGGCGAGATCACTACAGACATCTACGGCAAGCTCCGTTCTCCATGGACCACCAACGACAGACCGTGAGTACTGCTGCTGAGCCCGTTTGGGTGTTTTCACGTTCCCCTGCCTTTCGGATCGATTCGGATGTTGTGCTAAGTTAAGGGGGGCTGGGGGCGGGGCGGGTTTCCCGCGGTGATGACGCTCGTTTGCCCTTGGCAGGGTTTGGCCCACGCCAGGTTGGCTTGACGTGTTTTTGAACTTATGGCAGGTTGGGGAACGGCTTGTGCAGCTACTGGTTCAGCAACCTGGCTGGTGCTTGGAAATTTATGACTCATCATGCTGATTGTGCCGCTTCCGGACAGAAGCAGTACGGGGTCGGTGTCGATCGAAAAGCTCCGCTATTCGCGAATACGACAGCCGAGACAGTGCAAGGCACCTATCACACAAGAGCTTTTGGAGTCTTTTTTTTTACCACGGACTATCTTTATCACATGAGACACCTGCAACATTCGACCACCGTGCTGTTACACCTCACTTGATACCCAATGCCCAACGTTACTCCAACTTTATGTTTGGCGCCATGAGATTGCAGCAGCCATCGCTCGGCTCAGCAGGGCGAAACGCACCTTGTCGTTCACCGATAATCGACCCGATGCCACCTGTCTCTATGCTGTTTGATGACAGTAACAAATATTGTGCTGCGCGATATCCTACTGTAGCACCAGATAAAACACTCTTCATTTTTATATGCTTGTGCTCAAGACCGCGTGTGCGCCCCTGCTGCTGTACGATACAAACCAAACCGCAGATACTTGTCTCGCAGGGTGGGCGATACGTGCCAAGTGAAAACAGAGGACTTTTTTCCCTGGCCGGACTGCGAGGTTCACTACAGCCTCACCACCACCAACGGCGATTTCTATTCGTGGCTGTGGGACAGCCTAGGAAGTTCGCACGGGTATCTCCATGGCTGGCTGGGAGGCATCCTGGACTGCGATTTCATGTACGACAAGATCGCCAATCTCGTAGGCGCCGACATCGCCGCAAACCTTGCTTTCTTGTCCCTGGACCACCGCAAAACTCTGTACCACGACGGGTACTGGAGCTGTGCAGGAGAAAAGGCTACTGTGGACGTCAACTCCTCCCAGGTGCGTGAAAAACCAGCACGATGAGCACAATGCCTGCCCCTTATTTGCTTTATCGTTCTTTCGTATGGCACGCACGCTGCTCACACGCCAATTCGAGTTTCTCATAGGTTTCAAATACAAATTTACCCTGCCTGGCCGTATGCACATTCCCCTTACAATACGGCACCGGCCTTTTTGACCGTACGGCCATTCTGCCGCTGAGGCGGTGGGCCAACCCTAAACCCCAGTAAGTCCCATTTAAGACGTAAGCCTGAATGGTAACGCTGCAGTTTTAAGTATCTTAGTGCACTGAGCGCAACATCCTTGAGAGTCTTTTTGAGTTAGGTTTGGCGCGAAGCATTGCGCCCCCCGTTCCCCCGCCCCCCAACCCACCACGGAAACAAGCCGAACAACACCAAAACCAGAGTACAGTGTCTGACCTGTGAAGTCTGCCCACTGGATCTTGTCTATAAATAGTTTAGCCGGAAGGGGAAGGAGAAGGGAAGTTGGAAGGGGTGGTAGCCGAGCCTAGTGGAGACCGGTCCACGATTATGTTTCTGGCCTTTCGCGTTCGACACATAGGAACTACATCACTTCAGGGCAGTTAAAGCAACGTTAGCGCGGAGCGCATGCATGACTGAACCTGACGGAGGCGGGGCGGAAGGAATTTGTTTGGGTCCCTATCAGTGAGGGGCACCCGAAGGGAGCACCGGCATATAGTTCGAACGTTGGCGCGGTTTTCAAGTAATTTGCAAGGCTGAAGTGGACAAAAAGGGAGACATTTCTCCCACGCTTAGCCTGCGGCGTACGGCCGACCACCCCTGATAACATTTCCGAATACCCCATCATAGCATATGAAGAGCTCTACGCCTCATCAAAAACTTTATCTCCAAACAAAAATGCGCACACCCCAAAACAAATCGGCTAGGTGGGGAAAAAATACGACTGTCAAACGTATTTGAGATCGAAATGTAGTCGGGGAGTTCCTCCGACGAAGAGCCTCGCCGTCACGAAGGAGTTTAACCCAACTGCACCCCTCACATGGTTCTCGCGTGGTCCGTCGTTCAAGCACAATCGTGCAACACTTGCGACCCACGATGGAGCGCTGTAATCGCCCGCGAGAAGAAAAATCACCACTGCAGTTATTCGCCGACACTTCCTCGCCCATACATATCTTGACGGTGAAATTTAGAACCTAGTTGATATTTTTCGTCGGGCGCGAGTCATTACTACAAGTCACCAGCACGGGCAACCCCCCCCCCCCCCCCCTGGCGGTACGTCTCTCTTCTGTTTTCTGCGCGTTTGGCGATGTGCGGAAATGCAGCTCATGTCCAGCGGCGTCTGCGGCTGCCTGGGGTACGACCTCACCAAAGGGGACGACTATAAACGCATTATCCCCCAGTTGTCTTACTTCGGGTATTACATGGACAAGTTCAGCGAGGACATTCAACGGCAGGTCGTCGAGGCTCTCTGCTCTGGTGTGGCGAACATGGGCGACCTGAATCAGGTGGGGTGGGTCTACAACTATCATACATCAGCTGTGCCTTGTTTGAGACGAGCGAGCACTCGGTTGAATGTACGCTTAGTATGCTAGGACGTCGCCTTGCTGGCGGCCTGGATGACCGCCAGTCGCCGGCTCGCGTGAAGAATATGAAGTCTGCAGCATTTGTTTGGCGAATGGTAGGGATCAGAGTTTACCCCACGAGGCGACAGTATTTTCCAAATTGCCCACGGAGGACGTGAGCGACCGCTTGGTGTACTGATATTATGATAGGTACTTTTTGTGACTGCTGCACAGCTGCTGTTGTAGCCCCGCATACTGCACACGAGAGGGACGTCCGCAACACATACCTCCGATACACACGAACAAAAGCATCGTACAGGAAAACAACTCGTTTTGGTTTCTAAACTTCACAGTATAGCACACCAGATTGAAACCCGAACGAGGCAATATCGATCCTCTGAAACGCTCGAAACGGCAATATTTGCGACAAGAACGCCCGTCTTGAAAGATGCCGACTACAGTACGCGACACATGCTAAGAATTTGATAGGTGCAAATTTCGGGCTGAGATTTTGCGAAAAAAACATCAATAGGGCTAAGGGTCCGGGCAGTAGTCGAGGAGGAGATACTAATTACAATACAGGACGTGCTGGGGGTTCGGCAGATCAGAATTTGCCAGTATGTGCTGCAGCCTCGAAGAATGAAAAGCTGCCCAGACACTCTCCAAGGCCACATCGGGCTCCCAACCAAGCTGCCTTTCCTCTCATATAGACCTCACATCTGACTATTTTTCCATGATTTTTTTATTATGCTTTAGTAAGATGTTTCGATTTTTTTGCCAAAATTTATCACGTACCCTCTTCAAACTTGCAAATTCCAAAGGTTGCAACACCATTTCCTACCGCCCTGCGGACGAGTCCGTGTGCGTGCGGTGCCTGCATGCTGATTTCGCCGGTACACCAGAGGGTTGTAGTGTACTGCAGGCCTTTATAGAGGATAGAAATACGCCTCCAATAGTCTAGCCCAGTTGCTCTTGACAATCATATGGTGAAACGTGGAGTGTTAATGGGACTGGGCGTGTTGTTGCTTGGTGGCCTGATCACCCACAAGAGTCAGAAGCGGACGGAAGACGTGTTCGACTGCCGTGTGCATCTAGAAACCGACAAAAGCGTGCGTAACATGCAGCTACCGTTAGCTGCATACAGCACGGAAACCAGCTCGGCTGTGGGTGCGTGCGTTTTGCTCGAGCCGAACGACGCAGAGCAGACTGGGGATGCAGTCAGAGGGGGCGTGCAGAACAGTCAGACGGGAGGTTCAGAAGCAGGCGGGGAAATATTTATGGGCAGTCAGTAGCAGCGGGAGAGCATCGTGCATAGCCTAGACCGTGTCGATTGAGTGTCTTTTCAGGCTACAGCAGTACCAAGCACTTCCGTACAGCAAAAGAGTCGTCGATGGTGGGCAACACAAACTCGGACTCCTGCTGTGCTGAGAATAATCGTTTATATATCAATACCTGGTAGTTTTCGTGCCTCCTTCACTGTATCTTGTGGATTATGAGTAATGTATGCCATGTGGCAACGGATGTGTCTTAATATGTAGCTACTATACCGTTGGGTTTTGCTCGCGTGGGTTCGAATCTCATCGTCGACGCCAATATCAAGACCGTACTCTATGTGAGGGTCCAAATTGAAGTGACAGTGATTCCCCTCTGCCAGTGGCACTTTTCTTAAATGCGATGTGGGGCAAGCAGAGAACCTTCTTTCACGTTATCGGTGAAGGACGAGAGAGTGTCAAAGAGCGCGCTAGGCGCTTCGATCTTTGACATCGGGGTATCGGTTCTGTATGCACCGCATATGCTGGGGAGATAGGAATATCTTCGAATGGATTGTGCTGTCCGTTGGATGTTCCAATCGTACATGTGTAACGACGATTCTACGTACCTTTCGCCAAATCTGTCCTCCACATTAACCGCTCAGCGAAAAAGTGGGGGTCGTACTGCTCGCCTTTGCAAAAAAAGAATTGATTATTAAGAACTCGGCGTTTTGCACGGCTTTGCTAAACAATATTTTGATTAAGTAGAATTTGTCGTTTTGCACCCTTTCGCGAAATAAGAATTTCGATTTATTAAGTAATTCTGCTGAACTCGGAGAGAAGAATAAGACGCGACGCTGAGATGAAAAATGAGATTCTTAACGTATGTCGTGTACTATATTCATACAGTAAATACGAGGATTCAAGACGCCATGTACCCCGTCTCAACATCTCCGGTAGAAAACTGCCTTGTCGACTCTTTTTAGGCGATCTAGTGGAGGATAGCGCGCCACTAATGAACATATCTACCTGGTATCATAGTCCTCAGGCGGATCTGAACCTTTTTTCGTCGGCGGATCTCTCCCGGCGCCTCAGACCGCCTTTCCGCGTGGTTTTTTCGCCGGGGCGTGCCCCCTCCTCGCCTGAAGCGCCCGGCGTCGGAGGGTCCGCCTGCTCAGCGGCGTAGCGTCTGCGCGAAGCCTTGACGTTGAGATCTACGAAGGAACCTCCGAAAATCCCTGCCCTGTCAGTGTTTTGGCCCATGGCCTCTCGACAGGGTTTGCGTATTCCTGTATTTCTTTCCGGTACGTCCTCTCCGACCTCAGACCCATGGGGAGGGTCGGCTACCCGGGCGGCGTCGCCATTGTGGGGGCCTGCGCGGTCGGCTGTGTCCTCGGATCTGGGACATCGTTGGAACACCGTGATAGCACATGCCACCCAGTCTCATTAATATAACACAGTAGTTGAGAACCGCCATCTATCAAACATTATTGAAAAATTGTGCCGAGAGATGAGAGAGCTATTGCATGTAAGCTGGAGCCAGCAGCATGTACGGCAATCTACACGTATGCTATTGTACGGCTGCGATGGAGCTGTAGTACGTGGCTTCGGAGTTTACAGCTACAGCAGCAGCTGTGACGGCACCTTCCTCCGGAGCTACTCTGTCGGTCATCGCGTACTCCCTGAGTTAGGAGTTAGTTAGACCGCCTTCTAGCATTCCGCCGCACATATACGCCTTTCGGTTAAATCGGCAAGTAATCGTTAGCATTCTGCCGCCTTTTCCAATGTTCACCCTCTTCGCCCTCTCACATCTCGGACATGAAGACACCCCCACCCCAACACTCCCTCCCTGCACCTCCCCCCACCACCATCTTTCATCTTCTGGCCCCACATACAATTAAGTTCATCACACTCTTCTCGGAGTGGAGTGCGGAGCTCACGCTCTCAATCTCTTGGCATCGAGTCTGAGCCTCATCCTCCACCTTAACGGCCGTCACGAGAGTCTGCGACCGGCGGCCGTCAGGGCCGCCCGCGTAGCCCATTGTATATGCATATCATACTATTTCCACAAGGTTTCCCTTCGGTATGGGGTCTACTTGATAGCACGGAGGCGTCGTAAGTCGAAAAGAGGGAACACAGGCGTCCCATTGATATGTACAGGTATGAGCTACTACTGCTCTTATTTTCCTGCTGCTGCATGCTTCGTGTACCGTGGTATGTGTTCCGACGATGTATGTGTGTTTGATTATTGCATTGGACGTGACAATGTTGTCGTGGTCCGATCTCATGCTGCTGTGCACCGACCCACATGTACACACACCGTGATTGCGGGCACAGAGGCGAGAGCTTGGAGTACGGCTGCCTCTGTACCGCTGCTGCCGTACTGCTGTATACATGGTACAATTTTTTTGTGACTGCGAGGCTGAGCGACTGCTTTCGCAAAAGGAAATCCACCGCTCTTCTTGATCTTTTTGAGTGCCTATGACAGCATACCTGGTACACTCCACTTACACATACAGCAGCGCGAACACATGCACACACAGAAGCACCGTCCGTGGCCGTCAAAAATAAGTAGTGCTGCTTCTGCCTCGTAGGAGATAGCAGTCCGTGGCCGCTGTTGGCTGCTGCTGGGATATGCCGTTGGCTGCTGCTGGGATATGCCGTTGGCTGCTGCTGTCCAGTGGTGGGCGTGTTGCATGCTGCTGCCTGCTGCTGCCTGTTCTCTGTCCGCTTCTGCTGTTACTGGCTTATACCGTAGTGGTCTCCGAATAAGGCGGTGATGTGCGAGGCCCTTGTACCGCCATATTGGGGGCAACCGCCTTACTGGTATTCCTTAATACCTGGTAATAAGTTGTATTTCGAAGTTCGGTATTGGGTTTGTTAGTTATGGCTCAGGGTGTCTGTACCGTTGTGGAGACCTTAAATGCCTTCAACGGTGCGGTAGACCGCTCTATTGAGGGACCAGCCGTTAAAAAGGTAGTCACTGCCGTTGTGCGGGTTTCAGTAGTGCCAGGCGGTTTTGACCACCGTTTTTATGGATGCCGCCATATTAGTATCCCCTGTTCGGGGACCACTACTGTTGTACCTTCCTAGTAGCTGCAGCTGGCTGCTGTTAGCTGCTCCTAATGGCTCCTGCTGCTGGCTTATGCTGCTGGTTGCTGCTGCTGCTTCTGCTGGCTGCTGCTGAGAATTACAGTGGCAACCGGCACTGACTACTCATCAAACCGCCACTACGGAGTGTTGTTCCCACCTGTGCCAAACGATTTCAGAAGCACAATGGCGGGCTACCGGCACTTCTCACCGGCGCTTTAGAGAGACCACTACAGCATGTTACGTGTATGATATTATTTCCGGTATATGGGTTTGACGAGGCCCGTTGGGCAGCGTGATGACGCGACCTCACGATACAACTGCTCGTGTTACCGTGTTGGCGCCTTTCCTGGAACCCGGCAAGGGATATATCGCCCTCCCTCCATGGTGACATACTTCTACGGAAGAGTGGGGACATAAAGAACAGATACACATATATTGTCGCGGCGTATAGCTTACGATTGGGCCGACGCCTCCGGTGATCTAGTGGTAAAGGTCGTAGCTACTCCGGACCCAAGCTACTGTAGGGGGGTATCCCCATTCTGACTATGAATACCTAGTGTGGGCTACACGCGCGAGAGGCTCTGTACTCCGGTAAAACTCAGACTTGACAACTTTTTTGCAGGCCAAGCGCAACACACGATTCCAAGGTCAGCAGCAACGGTGGATGTCACGAAACCAAATAGCAGAGAAGATAAAGATCGCAAAGAAAACGGGTAGCTACTCGCGCGAGCACCAAACCTTAGCCCCCTGTCGTAGCTTTAGTCTACGGTCGCATCTGCAAGTTCGAGAGTCCTTGAGGAACTATTCCCAAGTGCAAAGTCGACGAGGGAAGAAACGGCTGAATCCTTCTCGCGATAGTAAAAAGGGCTTGCACAATGGCGGGAGAGTAAGAACACTGCTCTTCTTGTGACTTTCGAAACTGGCAGAGCTGAAGAAAACCTAGAATTAGTGGGATATACTAAATTTAAAACGAAACAATCGTAGCACGTCGCCGACAAGCTGATCCACCGACCGACCGACCAACCGAAAGAGCGATCGACAGAACGACCAATCAACGATAGAAACATACTAACTCCCCAACCCGACCCGTCGTGCCCTGCCCTGCAATCTTAACTCTCCCCCCCTACACCTCTCTCCATCAACCAGTCGAGCTCTACGCTTGATCCGATGTTCTGGTCGACCCACCCGACGATGGAGCGTCTGTGGCAGTTTGCGGTCTTGACTGACCAGGTGACGGACTTCAGCTGGCCGGACAACGACGTCAACGTCACCCTCAAAGACGGTACGACCGTCTCCGAAACGATATGCGCCTACGGGGAGGAATGCGTCGGCCACCATGGTAGCACCATCTTCCCGTACGGTCTGCTGAACATGGACACCAACGGGTTCGATGTGAAGACAGGCATCAAGAGCAACCCCGTCACAGGGAACAATCTCTCCAACCGTAAAGTGCTCGACGCGCTCGACCCCAGATCCAACTCCCTAGCCTACGTGTACGACACGTTTAAGTGGGACCACTGCGTATCGGAGGGCTACAACTTCGATGATGCCTGGGAGGAAACAATCTCCTCCGCTCGAAAGTTTTTTTATGAGAGCGACAGACCCTTGTGCGCCGTTTACTCAAGCTTTAAAAGAAAGATGGCCGAGCTCATGCAAGGAACAGAGGGCTAAATTGTAGAACAAGGGGGAGGCATCGAGAGGTAAACGCGAATGTAGCTCGGCAGAAGCGTGCTTCATTTGATACGAAAAGGCGTACATGACCATCCATACTTCTGGCAGACAGGGCTCCCCAACGTAGGCACTACACAGTGTCGCAATGCTAACGTGTCATATTTCGGCAGCAAGAAGAAGGTTACCGTGCTAATAAAATCAGTGAGGTACTTCTCAGCGCCTTTCACGGTTCATGAACCCGCCCGCGGGTTGGGTAAGGTTGTTTCCAAAGCCTCACGGCTTCATTTGGGTCGGGTTGGACGTGTTCGAAATTGAACAGATCAGATCGAGTCGGTCCAGCAGGTGTTCCAATCTCACGTTTCGGGTTGCGTCAGTTCACCCGGATCCAATCCGACCAGCAGTAAGTGATCCCACGCGTGACACGTAAAAATCCTTGATTTATGTTGCCGGACAACGAGACGGAGGTACCCACCGGATAAGCGTGGGTCGCCCCGGCATGTGTTCCGTGTACGGCAAAAGTTCCGTCGTTGCGAGTATCACCGAGGTTCCGCTAGCGCTGGCAACAGTATACCGTCACCCGTTTCACTGTTGACATGATATTCGTGGAACGAAGAATTAATTCGGCCAAGAAGAAGAAGGCAATATCGTGATTTTGGAACCGACAGTCGACAACTCAAATGTTACACTCGAAGCGTACTTGATCGGCGTTGGCGTGGCATCTTTGTATTTTATTTATGTTTCATATTTATGTATTTTTAAAGAAAAATCGGCCAAAAACGTTTGTCGGGCGTTTTCGTTTGTCGGGCGTTTTCGTTTGTCGGGCGTTTTCGTGTGTCGGCGCCGACTACTATGAGAGTTAACGACTTATCTCCCCGAATATTGACCCCACTTCTTTTTTTTTTTCGATGACTGCACACCAACGGCGATCGGTTATGATAACACAGATACTCTCTGAAAAAAATATCGTCGTTCAAAAATCACAAACATCGGTTAATGTTGGCTTATTCGTCTTGACAAATTATGTTCTTCGTTTCAAGAGTACCATGTTTGTTGGTATTTACTGGGTGTTTGGACGTTCCAACGTTATAATCTTGGTTATTGTACGCTGTCTATATTTCCCGGCGTTGCCCTCGCCATTAATCCGCTAATTTCAGCAAGTTCGTTATCTCAAGCAAAATGTTCCGAATACTACGTCCCTAAAAATGTGAACATTAGTCAAACCAGGGTTAACATCAAACGACAAGCGTGTATGCCGCGCAAATTTTGTCTCTCAGCACCACGTTGTGCTGACTTCTCCAAAACTATGGTAAGCCTAGAAAATGCTACTTTACACCACTCTGAACGGAGATACAGGAGCCGTCAGGATATCAATTTCTATACAAAACGGTGCACAATTTCGTCCAGTTTAGTTTACGAGTCCACTCCGGGATTATGCGTCACTGGATTCTGGTTCTTCTATCAAATTTTGATTGAACGATGGATTCTGGCTAATTCCTGTGTGTCGCTGGTTTGGACGGCTCGCCTTGGGTTTTTGTTTAATTTGGTTAGTTTCTTGTTTAGCATTTCCTGCCCATCGTAGATGTGTACCACGTTTTCAAGAGTAGTTGTGCCCTGTCGGAAATATAATATGGAAGTACCCGAGAATCTACCTATGAAAGGCCATACCAATATCGATACCAAACAACCAAGGCAACGGTGGTTGGGTCGTTTTTAAGGATGCCGTTTTCAACGACGCAGGGCCTCTTGCGAGAGTGGTTACGCCTATTTCGTTTCGGTTTAATTGATATACACCGGCTTAATGGTCTTTTTATACGCTGCGCCAACAAAATATATTGACGTCTGTTTTTGAGTGGCCAAACCACCGGAGTATAAATGGGGTTAACACCCAGATCGTAGGCTCAGCCAAACTTTTCGTACATCTTCGTCCAGGGTGGTGTACGAGTCCACTCCGAGTTTTAATGATTTGTCGTTTTTCTGGTTTTGGTTATAACGCGGTTTCGAGCTTGTGTGTGTTGTTGGTTTGGGCGGCACGTCTTGTGTTTTGCCCTCGTTCTGGCAGTTTCTGTTTGTGCATTCTTCGCTCATCGTAGGTTCGGAAGTTTTCAAGAACCGGTGTGCTTTGTCGGAAATGTTCTCTGATGTTACCCAGAAATCTATTCGAGTTTGACCACAACGACCCGCATTGTTATCGCACCTGCCAAAGGATCTGCGCACGTATATTCACGTAACGACGTGCCCTAGTGCTCGCGTAGTCCACATCATATGTAGGTCATACTAGGACGCTTCTATCGATCGTTTCCCCGTCGTGTCATTGTCGACAATTCCAGTCGGAGGTGACATTTCGACCTTACAATACTCTCGACACCACTGAACAGTTGTATTCTCTGACATTCGCGGGTATGTATATTTGCAG
>JAYJMJ010087240.1:0-19202 GCA_036873875.1 Laminaria ephemera | reverse complement strand
AAGCTCCAGCTGAGCTAGAAGCTGAAAACGCTTGGCTACTTAAACAGTTCAAAGTTGAATCGCTCGAGTTCTACCGAATCCAGAGAGCTAGTTTCTCGACCGCTGGCTCAGCAGGAGCTTCGCCCTCCCAAAGAAAACAACTTCGCACCAGCTCACGAAACGGAGACCAAACGCTAGTTTCTAATCTAAAGTAAGTACCATCGGGCTAAAGCCTAACGACTATTTTCATCAGCCCAACTTCGCCTTCTCAGCACAGTCACCGCAATAGAATGTCTCAATGGAATCACTGCTCGATGAATCGGAAAGAAAAACTGCCATGCAATAGAAAATCGCCAAGCAAGAAATCCGCTATCGCGCGAGAAGCCGGTCCAGGTAAGTGTGCAGCACGTTGAGCGCGTTTCGGTTTTCGCCACCGCGCGGAACGATAATGTCAGCGTGATCTTTGCTTGGGTCGATAAACTCAAAGAACATTGGGCGAACGGTCGAATGATATTGGCTGAGTACTGAATCAAGCGTACGTCCACGCTCGACAATGTCGCGCCGCAGTCGCCGAGAAAGACAAATGTCCATCGGCACGTCAACGAAGATTTTGAGATCCAACAATTCTCGCAATACCGGATCGTGCAAAATCAAAATCCCTTCGAGAATCAAAATCCGTGTCGGACTCTGTGTCGTCGTTTCAGATTTTCGGTTGTGCTGCGTGTAGTCGTATTGCGGAACTTCGACCGACGTTCCATTCTTCAACAAGGTTAGATGATCGATCAGCAGTCGGTGCTCGAAAGCTTCAGGGTGGTCGTAATTGATCTTCGCTCGATCCGCGACCGGAATATCGTCCCGACGGCGATAGTAAGCATCTTCGTGAAGAATGGCGACGTCGTCATGCGAATGAATCTCGCGCAAGCCGTCAAACAATTGGGTCGAAAGCAAACTCTTGCCGGCTCCGGAGGCACCTGCGATTCCAATGATTCTTGTTTCGAGCATAAACTTGATTCGCTAACTTCTTCTTGAGTCGTTTGGTGGTGACGTTTGGGCTAGAGATTCTGCCTTGCCGTCAGCAAGTTACTTAATTTCAATCGTTTTGGCGAGAGGCTGGATAACTGGTCGGTGAGCGATGGTGCATTTTCATTCATCATGACAGTTGATTCTAAGTGCGCCAGGCTTCCAGGCTGTCACCTTCGAATCGGCAACGATCACTGACGTTCGCGACTTCTTGAACCGGCGTTACTCAAAGCAGCATTCGCGGAGTGCAAATCGTAAAAGACAGGCTGGAAGCCTATCCCACCCAACGACGCGCTCGCAGCGTCCAGAGATCCACCTCGGAAGGACTGTCCAGAAATCGACTCACTTGCTTTTCTACTGGGCAGAACTACCGTTGCGAGACTCGCAATTTTGATTTCTGACTTTTCGAGTCTTCTGCTGTTCTGCCTTCATCGGTCAGCTTTAAAATCCGCTTTGATTCGCCAAGCAAAAACTCATGTTCCATAAACGGCTCGTAGCTGATGTCTTGCCAGCGAATCTTGCCGCTCGCGTCAATCAGAAATGTACCGTGAAGTGGCTGTCCTTCGAAGTCGTCATGAACGCGAAACGATTTGAAGATCTCCAGCTTCGCGTCTGACGCCAATCGCATAGGCATCTCACCTTCATAGTCATCGAGCGATTTGCTGAGCCCCGCGTTATCATCGCTACTAATGGCGAGCATTTCGATTCCGGCATCCTTAAAGTCTTGGACGCGAGGATTGAAAGCTTGAAGCTGTTCAGCACAATGTAAACACCCATGGCCCAGATAGAAAATCAACAGGTAGTTTTTGCCTTTGTAAGATTCCGACGACGCGAGCTCATTGTCTGAGTCATACAGCTCCCACTCCGGAGCCAATCGTGGCGACCATCGAAATGGCCCCAGCGTATCAAGCGGTGGGCGAAACCCAATGTCTTTGGCAACTTCCGCCTTCTTCAGCCAATCCACTCCCAACTCAGCAGACTTGGCGATCGGTGCGAGTCGGGCGAACAGTTCGACATCGAGACTGGCCGACTGTGTCGCATCTCTTAACTGTTGAAACGTTGATTTCGCTTTCTCCATATCGCCATTGAGAAAGTAAGCGTAGGCGAGGCGAGCCAACGGAATAGACTCTTGCTTTCTTCGATCAACTTGCTTCTTGATCTTCTTGATTCCCTCTTCCGTTTTACCCGCCATGAATTCAAGCTCGCCCAGCCAGCTTACGTCTTCACCTGCAGCCTTGGAAAGCTTCTCAACCGCCATCGCAAAGTCATTTTCAGCAACACGTTGATATCCATCAATGGCCAACATCGCTTTGCTGATGTCAGCCTTGAGGCGTTTTGCATCAGCGAACTTTTTCGAATTCTCGTCCAGCTCTTTCTTCAGTTTTTTCCGGCCAAGCTTTTTTCGTTTGGCGAGCAGTTCAGACGGCTTGGGAGGTTGTTCGGCTGATTCGTCAAGCATTGACCGCGTTTCGGATTCAGCATCTTTGGTCGCATCGACATTGGTATTCGCTTCGACCAGCAACCGCTCAAGCTCTCCAATAACGCGATCTCGCAGATCAGTGCTTTCGATCGCTGCTGCAGCACAGCCCGCTAACCGAAGTGCCGGAATTTTATCTTTGGATGTTTCAGCCTCAAAGTATCCCTGCTCATAGAGAGCGACCGCTTCGTGGTGAAGCTGAAACTCTCTGAGTAATTGCAGCAACCGTCGGCGACCATATTTAGCGCTGCCCGTCTCATCACCATCCAAAGAGTTGTATTTTGGATGACGCGGGAGTTGCATCATGTTTTTCGCTAAGTCAACCGCATCATCGACGCGACCAAGAAAGGCCAGGTTTCGAATCAGCCACTCATTGTTGTGAGCGAAATTATTGATCTCGTCCGGCATGACTCGATCTCGCATCATGTGTGCGTGATCAACTCGCGCTGAGGCCTCTTGTTGAAACACTGCGTCTTCGTAACGCTTGAGACGTGAGTAGATATGGCCGGGCATATGCCACATGTGTGCAATCTTTGGCGCCGACAATCCGCACATGGCAGCTGACTCAAGCGCCAACTCTGGTTTCCGTCGATCCCACAAGTGAATCCGGTAGTGGTGCGCTGGATGCAATGGGCTTTCTCGAAAAATTTCTTTCAACAAGGATTCAGGAGCCAGATACGACTCAACAGGAATCCCCTTCCGCGCGTTGTACCAAATCCGATGGACGATCAATGCTTTGGATTCGATATCTTCGGGATGGTCAATCGAAATATCTTCAAGGTCTTTGATGTATCGCATCGAACGAGCCTTCTCGTCAGGCTTATCAGCCATCAGCCGCTTGACCGATTCAATGTAACTTTTCTCGCGAGGCGTGAATTTCTCTTTGTGCTCTTTTAGTAGGTCAACAGCTTTGGCAATAAAACCTTTTGATCGTTTCGCATCTTCGTAAGTCGCCAATGCGGCGCCCCAATAAGCCATCGCGCAATCAGGATCGATAGTAGCGGCTTGGCGGAACGAACGCTCGGCTTCGAGAACCCAAAACCCATGCAACTGTCCGACGCCTTGGTCGATGTATGACTGAGCCATTTTTGAAGAAGTCGTGACTGGAAACTGAACCTTGCCTGTCCCGCCCATCAGATAGGCGCTTTGGCGCGAGCCTTCGTTGAACGCTTGACCGTGATATGAGTGTCCAGCAAGAACTTCACTTAGCGGATCTTCATCTGAGTCTTTCGTTTCGCCATCAGATTCCTTTTTCGTTTCGCCATCGCCATCATATTCCGATTCCTGAACACGGGTTGGCATCGCTAAAACGGAAGACGACGAGAGAGCCAGAAAATTGGCAAACACAACAATCGCCACCGCAAACCGCCACAAGAGTTTGGGAGCGTGGTTTGTAACAGCGACTTTTTCTTCAAAATCCAGATCCATCAATTCGCCTCTGTCTTTTTTTGCAACTGGAGCAATATGCAACTGTTCACCGTTATCACGATCTACTGTCGACTTCGTCAACCGAACTTGGCCTTATTCTAATCTCTCAGCCAGCAAAACAGAATGGTTTCCACGTTCTTTCGAGCGTGAAAGTCGATCTGGAGTTAAAATGGAATTCGAATTGTCGGCATCAGTAGAGTTTTCCAAATAACCGTTTGAAGTGTTTGAGAACCGAGGATCGTGTTAAGATTCTCCGCTAATGTCGATCTCTACAACTCTCCGTCCCTACGCTTAGCTTAGCCAGAATTCATGTCAGATACGTTAAACGATTGGACGCCTTCGTCGTGGCAGAAGAAAGTCGTCACACAGCTGCCGACTTACCCCGATATCGAGGAGTTAAACTCGGTGCTGGATCGCTTGGCCCAATTGCCCCCACTTGTGACTAGTTGGGAAATCGAAAGCCTCAAGGATCAACTCGCCGAGGCCGCCGAAGGAAAAGCGTTCTTGCTCCAAGGTGGTGACTGTTCTGAGAGCTTAGATGATTGCGACAATGATTCGATTGTACGGAACCTGAAAGTTCTGATGCAAATGAGTTTCGTCTTGATCTACGGGTCGATGAAAAAGATCGTCCGCGTGGGTCGAGTTGCTGGCCAATACGCCAAGCCACGGTCCAGCAACACCGAAACCCGCGACGGAGTGACCCTAGAAGTCTATCGTGGCGATATCGTGAACCGTTCCGGATTCACCGAGACCGAACGCAAGCCAAATCCTGAGTTGCTGCTTCGAGGCTACGAACGGGCTGCACTGACGCTGAACTTTATCCGAGCCCTGAGCGCCGGTGGATTTGCTGACCTGCACCATCCAGAAAACTGGGATCTTGATTTCGCGAGCGACACTCCGCAGGCTGACAAGTACCACGAGATGGTGGCGTCGATCACCAACTCGTTGAAGTTCATGGAAGCTGTTTGGGGATCATCGATCAACGAGAGCAAGTCAGTCGAAGTTTTCACGTCGCATGAAGGATTGCATCTAAACTACGAGCAAGCTCAAACTCGACGCGTGCCCCGACGTGACGGCTGGTACAACATGAGCACGCACATGCCGTGGATTGGCTACCGGACCCGCGACATCAACGGCGCTCACGTTGAGTACTTCAAGGGCATCTCCAACCCAGTTGGCATCAAGGTCGGTCCGAAATTCGAAGCGGAAGAGTTGGTCGGGTTGATCAAAGCCCTCAATCCATCGGACGAAGCTGGAAAGGTGACTTTGATTCACCGCTATGGCGAAAGCGAAGTCGCTGAAAAATTGCCTCCGATTCTTGAAGCGATCTCGGAAGCCGGAGTCAAAGTCCTGCACACTTGTGACCCAATGCATGGGAACACGTTTTCGACAAACTCGGGCGTGAAAACAAGAAGCTTTGATCAGATCGCGTCGGAAGTTAAACAGCAATTCAAGATCCATCGATCGCAAGGCACAATTCTGGGTGGAATTCATCTGGAGCTGACCGGCGACAACGTGACTGAGTGTATCGGTGGAGCCAGCCAGATCGCCGAACCGGATCTAGCTCGGGCATACAAAAGCGCTGTCGATCCCCGATTGAACTACGATCAAGCGATGGAATTGGCCTTCTTGATTTCAGATGAGCTAAAAGCCAATCAGGCGAATGGCTTGTCAGAGCGGAAGTGAATGTCTGTTTGCCACGGCGAAACCGTCGCGAAACAGAAAGGTGGTGGCTAGGCGTTGGCCCGGCGTTTACGTAGCGGAACTCATCTAGAGTTTCGGCAATCGCACAAACCTTCGAAAGTTTGACGACTTTCGGTCCCCGCAGTGGCCATTGGGCATCGGCCTAGGAACGAAGCCAAGGAAAGACGGACCTTAGAGCCGTCGCAATGAACCATGAGGTTGCCACAAGAGTAGAGTACCGCTGAATTGTTAAAATGATGCGATTCGCACCATTCGATATCTGCGGCCTGACGGTTATCATGGAGTGTCTAGTGCCGACTCGCTGAGCTCGGCAAACTCACATTCGATTGTTGACTTGGGTCAATCCTGATGAATTCGTCACTTACCGACAGCCAGCTTGATGTTGTCGCGAATTGCGAGTTGCGACTGGGATACCATTTCCAGAACAAGGCTTTGATCCTTGAAGCGATCACTCACGCTTCGATTGCCGACAAACGCGTCAACTCTTACGAGCGGCTTGAGTTTCTTGGCGACTCAATTCTTGGCTTCACAGTCTGCGACTATCTCTTTCATCGCTATCCGACTTGGCTCGAAGGCGACCTGACCAAAGTAAAGTCCAACGTCGTTAGCCGGCAGACCTGCGGAGAGATCGGTCTCGAAATGGGACTGCAAGAGTTTCTTGTTGTCGGAAAAGGAGTTGGCACACTTGGCAAAGTCCCAATGTCTTTGTTGGCCAATGCATTCGAATCCATTGTCGGCGCGATTTACCTCGACGGTGGAGTGGAAGCTTCGAGAGAATTCTTGCTGCCATTGATTGAAGGGCGAGTTGATTCCGCTGTCGCAGGCGACCTGGGAATTAATTACAAGTCTGACCTTCAGCAGTATTCACAGAAGCGATATGGCAGCCCGCCGAACTATAAACTGGTTGATGATCGCGGACCCGACCACAAAAAGTCTTTCAAGATCGCAGCTCATATCAACAAGCGAACCTTTACTTCGGCGTGGGGCAACAACAAAAAAGAGGCCGAGCAGCGCGCTGCGGCAAATGCACTGGCGGAGCTTGACGGAACCGAACCTCCGTTTCCTGCCGCTGATTAGCGGTTTCGCTTGGCATGCGTCAAGTCTATGATGGTGGAGGTCCCCGCCTGTGGAACGCAGCCAACTTATTGCTAGAAGATAGAAGTCGCATGAGCAAAACGAGAGTCATCGATCACCCGCTAGTCGACTGCCACCTGACCGTGTTGCGGGACAAACGAACGAAGTGCGATAAATTTCGCCAATCGATTCGACGTCTTTCAATGCTATTGGCGTATCAAGCAACGGAAGAGCTTGTGACGGTCGACGAGCCGATTGAAACTCCGCTTCAGCCATTCAATGGCAAACGTTTGGCAGGACGAATTGGCTTGGTTCCCATTTTGAGAGCTGGTGTTGGCATGGTTGAGCCAATGCTTGACTTGATACCGACATCTGAAGTGTGGCACTTGGGTTTCTATCGAGACGAAGCGACTGCCAAGCCAGTTCACTATTACAGCAAGCTTCCCGAGAAATCGCCCGTCGAAGTTGCGTTCGTGCTCGACCCGATGCTCGCCACTGGCGGATCGGCGAAATTGGCGTGCGAAACATTGCTGGACTGGGGAGTTCCAAAAATCAAAATGCTATCGATCATTTCGGCACCCGAGGGTATCGAACGAATGCAAAACGACTTTCCTGAAGTCGAGATTCACACATGCGTGATCGATGAACGGCTCGACAAAGACCATTTTATTGTGCCGGGGCTTGGCGACGCAGGCGACCGAATCTTCAACACGCTTAGTCATTAAATCTGAGGCGTGGACCCAATGAGCCTTCTCGTCTTTGGATGCCCGTTTTGCACCAGTCCTTTCCAGGTTAACTCCGAACAGGCTGGACAAGCCGTCCGTTGCCCAAGCTGCGGCGAAGCGGTCACGGTGCCGGATTCTGATCCTGCCCAAACGACAGCGGACAACCATTCTGCGCCGTCTCCCGCGCCGCCTGAAACAAAAGGCCAAGCAGATAGTGCGCCAGCCAAAGAGCCAGTTGTCTTGGCCTGCCCACATTGTACGGGCCAATTCGGCGTCTCGGCTGACATGTACGGCACCCAAGTCGCGTGCCCTCATTGTGCTAAAGGGATTGAGATCAGACCGCCTGAGGCTCCAGATGATGTCGGAGCAGGAACAAAGAAGCAACAAAAGAAAAATGCAGAGTCGCCAACCAGTGGCGAGACGGTTCCTCGCCGACGATTCAAAACCGTTGATGATCGCCCACCCAGAAAGACAAAACGAAAGAAAGCGGCCAGCCAAACAAAGCCTGAACGGCCAGCGAAAGAGCCTAAGGAGCGGCCCCCCCAACAACCAGTCGTCGAATCGAAGCCAGCCACGACGCAGGAAGAGAACGCGGATTTCAGTGAAGCAGCCAAGCCACCTGTTTTGACAAACACCACTGTGGAACCTGAAATTCCGGCCGTTGAAAACGCGGATGAGTCATCGGTGCCGACAAAGAGTGAAACGCATCCTCCAATAGCGGACACTGAATCAGTCGAAGCTGCTGAAGAGCAAGTCCCGGTTGGTTTTGTTCCCGGAAATATCGACCATCTCCTTCCTCCTGCGTTCAACGTTTTGGACCCAGCACGATTGGGCCGGTACGGAAAAACAGATCAAGTCCTGCTACCTGATGGCTCAGGTGGTTTGCAGGCTGCGGATCGTCGAATCGTTACGATTATGCATGAGGGACAAGAGTATCAACTTGTCGCGATGACGCCGGAAGAACGCCGGCGAAGAAAGATCATTCACAACACGCTGACACTGGTTGTTGGCGGACTGCTCTTGTATTTGGCGCTTCGAGCACTCGGCAGCGTCTAGCCGCGAAACAATCAGCGAGTTGCCCGAGCATTTACGGGCCGAGGCTTAGCGGAAGTTCCACTGTCCAAAGCCTGGGAAGAATTTACGCAACACTGATTTAACGTGCGGCTTTAGCGGGATGCCCTTCAATTGGTTGCGAATTTCATATCGCCGCTTAGCCAAACCGAACGCCCAACTGTTGTAGTTGACTTGGCCATTGATCACCGACTCGCGACCGTTACAGAATTTAAACTTGTAAGCATCATTCCCGTAACCAAGATCCAGCTTGCGAATTCCGCGATCACAAGCTTCTTTGGCACACAACAACATCATCTCAGTGCCGGGCGAATACTTAGAGAACTTTGGATCGTAAACAGGGAACCAGTAATGCAAAATGTCGCCCGTTAGCATGCCGAAGTGAACGACCACTAATTCGTCACCCGCCCACATCGCAGAGAGCAGGCCTTGGAACCCATTGCCCTTGGACGTGTGCACTTCGCGAAGAAGATCCGACGCCCAGTCAACACTAAGGATGTCGAATGTTTTGCTGCGCTGATATTTCGCACGCTTCATTTCAATCAGAGATTCTAAAACCGAATCCGAATCACAGTCGAATTCAAATCGAATCTCACCAAAATCGCGGACAAGGTTTCGCGTCTTCTGGCCCTGTCTTTTGACTGTACTGCTATGCTTTCGAATCCAAGACCGAAACTGATCCCAGCCTTCGGACAAATCCATATGGTGCGATTCGACTTCACTGAATTTGAATTCGTCAAAGCCTTTTGTTTCGGTTGGCAGCGCGTGGAATGAATAAGTTTTCAAACCAGCGGCTTTTAACATTTGCTGAATCAATTCAGGCGAGCTACGCCCAATGATTCCGTGCCAATCGTTTAGCCTGCCACCAGCCGGCACGGCATGGCCAGGTTTATTTAGCTGATACGGAAGGATGCTGACAATCTCTTCATTATCAACTGCCAACACGATCTTCACATCGTTTCGAACTCGAGCCACCGCCTTGGTAAACTCAATATCAAAATAGGGGCTGACGAATTGCTGACTTGATTGTCGCAGGCATTCCCATTTTTCAGCGACTCCACCGCAGAGTTCATCGGGGCTAATCACGCTGTAGTTGTAAGCGATCGCTTCTACATTAGCGTCGCCAGCCAGCCCTGCATTTGCAGCGCGGCGGCTCTCTGTGTCGACGATCTTGGTCGCTTGCGAAGTCATGGAGTCATTCAAGGGTGTGGGTGAAACGGGATTTTATTATGTAAACCATCAATTCGAAAGTATAGGAAATTCTGATATCTATTCGCCTGCCCGCCTAACCATAACCGGCATTTGGGCGTCGTGACGCCTGTATCGGTTAGCACTCGCAATGAGAGGGGGCTTATACTGCATTGAGGCCCATTAACGGCCCCTCCAAATGCATTGAGTTTGGCTACCCCTAAACCTATGTAGCGGAAAAACCTTGAGAAAATTCTGACGTGCTCCAGCACGACTCTTGGGCTCGAATATCCAATTGCTGGACGCAATCCCTAGCTGAACAACGCACCGGTCTTTGGGCCATAGACTTTGCCTTAGGCGTTTTCGAAGCCTTGCTGAATCCAAGGCCTTGGACCGCCACGCAAACGTGGGCCAGATCTCGTTTTCAGGCGTAGATCAGATCTCAGCAAACGATTGAGTGGCATCGCTCACTTTTTGGACAAGGCAACGAAGTCACCGCAACCATCCATTCCAAAATAGGACGGGACGCCCAAGCCCTTACCGGCCAGTTGGAAGCTGAATGAAATCAGCAGGCGACTCTTTGGAAATGGTCTTCACTTGAAACTTCCCGTCAAGCACAAGCACGCCCTGCTCATTGTCTTGGCCCAATTCAGCAGCGGTTTCTTCAGTCAAGGCAACGGCTCCTCCGGGCTTGGTCCAAGGAACGGTTGGCTGGCCTTCAACGAGATAGAAAAGATGCGCTGCCTCTGGCGACTCAGCGTTTTCCTCCGAGGCGGATTCGGCTAGGCCGATCGCCATTTTCCCATCCGCAAGATGAAAGCTAGTTTCGGTAGAGCCTTTTTCGGCCGCAAACTCGGCTGGAATATCTTCGGCCACCTTTAGATTATCAGCGCTATCCCAAGGCTCTTCCAAATTGAAACGATCGTAAAGCTCTTGATACCCCATGTGCGGCAGCAGTTGGACTCGCCAACTAAATGAACTGTCTGGCTCTTCAAGCTTTGCAAGCCCCTCATTCTTCTTCTCGAATTCTTTTAAGCCCAGGCCAATTTTAGAAAGCGAAGCTGTTCGTTGAGCCAGCTGTATCTGATGAGTCGCGTCATGAACAATAGACTTGACCAGCTCATCAAACCGCTCAGGGCGTTTTAGTTTAAGAGTCAGTTTCTCAACATCGCCAGTGACATTCATCAGCCCATCTTCGCGAATTTGCTCAAGAATATCGGGAATGATCTCTGTCGATTCAGGAGTAAACATCAGCTTTATGTCGTTGTCGCGTCCAGAGAATGCCGACGCCATTCCGGTGGAATCAGCCATCAACAAGTCGTTCAATGTGCTAGAAAATGTTTTGATAAGTTCTTCGTCGTCGAGGAAGAAATTGGCCGTCATCAGCTCCTTGTTTGAAAGAGAAAACTGCAAGTCGATTCGTTCGGCAACATCTGGCAATTGAGAGTATGCTTCCATGCCAGTTCCTGGAATCGCGGTGAGCATCCCGTACAGCCCTTGGATTTGCTCTCGGATTGGGCCAAACTCGAATACGCCAACGACTTCATTTTCTCCGGACAACGAGTTGATCGTTGTCGCCATCGGAGCCAGTCGACTTTCTACGACAACTTTTTCAATGAGCTGATCCTTGCCGTAGACGATGCGATTTTCACCCAGCTGTTTTCCGATCATGAGTGGCGGCAAATTTCGCCTGGACTTTCCTTTTCGAGAATCAATCACAGACTGATTGCAGACTTCCAAATCATCGCCAACGACCGATTGGTTGTATTCGAACATGACGAGCAATGGGTTTTTCCTTGATCTCGGCGCAGTGAGCGCGGCGAGATTCACATCCTCACGGTCAATAATCAAGCTGATTCGATCAATCGACTTCAGGGAAGCATTACCAGCTCCCAGAATGTTCTCTAACTGCTTCGAAAGCTCGGACCAATCGACGTCCGACAATTGCTTGTTAGAAATTACTGGCTGCACCTCAACCGACAGGCACATGAAGTGGTCTGAATTGAGATAATTGAATGCCGTGGACTTTTCAGAAACCTCAGTTTTCTCTAAATCCGATGCTAGAACAAGCTTGTTGCTGGACGATCTTGGCACAGCATCAGTCACACTAGGGCCATCACAACCGCAAGCCAAAACAAGGCAGGGAAGCATCAATAAACGTACGCCTCGTTTAATCGATTCCCAGGTCGAGGTTTGGTTGGTTGAGTTTTTATAAAATTCTGGCATGACTTGATTTGCGGTTAAAATATGACCAGTCTGGTAAGCGCCCTTACACCTTTAGCGGGGGCACTCTGAGTTGAACGTGTTTTCCAGTAGAATCAACCCTCCCGTTGATCCCTTAGTTTCGAATAACGCCGAATAATTTCCAATGAGCACTCCGGAACAAAAAAGAGGCAACCGAAAAAGTGCCTCTCCCACATGGAAGCGGAAACTTTCCAATAGAGTATTTGCATCAACGGGAATATCTTTGGCGCGGCTGGGGATTTTTGCCTTCGCCTTGGTCGCAGTGATCGGATTTGTTGCCTTTATGGTGATACAGCGCCAACAAACGCTGAAAGAAGAGGCCGCAAGGACTACACCGCAACTTGCCGACCCTCCGACGTCTACCGTAGATTCTTTTATGGCCAACATGGAGCCAACAAAGATTCTCAACCTCGCAAAGACCCTGCCGCCGGCCTACAAGAAACTTCCCTTCCCCCTAAAAGCGAAAGAGCTTGAATCGCGTATCGAGGTCATTGAAAAGCTCCGAGCAGAGCCGCTAAGCGACTCCGAGTTGAGCGAAGCCAACCAGTTGTTGTCGCGATATTTCTTTCTTTACGACAGCCTGTACTTGTCAAAGAAGCTCGACCGCGCTGTCACGAAAAAGCGATTTGAAGAATTTAATGAGCTGCTGCTGCAAAGCTCAAACGCTACCGAAGTCTCAACGGGGCGATACGTTGCAACCTTGGCCAGTGTGAACGAACTCCTTTACGATCCAACAACGGCAAATGCAGATGCGGCCATCAAGACGCTTCAAATGTACGGCGAAGCGGGAGTGACAGGAGCGTCTAACGCCAAAGCCTTAGCCACAGTGGTCATGGAATTGTATTTTCAGCAGCCGAACAACTCTGACGTCATGCGAGTCCAGAATTTTTATGGAGAAACCCTTGCCTCCAATCCTGATCCGGAAATCAGCGGGGCTGGAGAGAGCATTCTTGAGAACATCGCCTTCAAAGGGGCTGACATTGTATCGCTGAGGGACAAGATTGCTCTTGGCATCAAGGGAGCCGAGAGCAAATTCAACGAAGCTCTTCTGAATTTAGAGGGATTTCCAAATGCAAGCCCTCGCACTTATCAACTTCTAACGCGTGCGAATGAAAGCTTCCTAAGTCAGGAGAAAGTAGAAGTCTGTCGCCAGAACGCAGAGAACATGCTTGAGATAACGCTTGGGATATCGGATCCCAGATTTAGAGCGTACATACAGGAAACGCTGAAGCAGCAGATTGAGCGAATTGACCTGCTTGGCACCAAGCTCGACGTCTCCGGAACTGCGGTGGATGGCAGCATCCTCCCCGAAGTAGAGCAATATACTGCGATCTTCTTCTGGAGCGTGCAAAACCCTGCTGTTACTGAATCACTAAATGCCTTCGCTAAGGCTCATTCCAAGAAAAGCGACCATTCCTTCGCAATCCTCGCCGTTTGCATTGAGCAACTTCCGCAGCTGACCAAAGACGAAATCGCGTCGATTCAATCGAATATGGTTTTTACTTCTGATGAAACGGCGGCTAAAATGCTCAAACAGTGCCCAATCAGCAACACACCGTATATCATTGTCGTAGATCCGGGTGGTCAAGTCGTTGCGCTCAATGTGCCGCTTTCCAAACTGGATCATCGGATGACTCAAATTACGAAAAATGCGAGGCTCCGTTAACAACTAAACGCCCTCCCCTCCTCTGCTCAGCATTCGTTGGCCGCATCGAGACAATTACGTTGAATCACAAGAATCGAAACAAAAGCAAACGACGAAAAAGCAAAAGCTCTAAGAACAAGCATTCTTTTGAAAGCCCGTCGGGTTTCGTGAGAATGCTTCAAGTTCTCGCCGTTCTGATGGTAGTTGGAGCGATTGGCTATCTATTGTTTAGTAAAGAGATTCAATCGTACTCTCAAGATCCAATTACCGATGAGACACCGCAGGCTGAGCCTGTCAAAGGCACGACATCTTCGAACCTGCTAACGGCCAGTCAAAGAATTGAGTCGATCCGTCGAGTCAATCTAAATTTTCAGTCTGAGACAACACCGATTCAACTTGAAATCATTGAACGCAAGCTTAGCGAACTTGCAAAGATCGAAAAACTTCTTCTCACTGATGCAGACCGTGCTCGCTACGAAGAAACTGAAGTTGAATTGCTGTCGCTGGACTACTACGTGAATACCAACGCTGGAATCGGCAGCGGAAAGCACTTAGAACGCCTACAAGAAATCGCAGAAGTCAACGCCGACTCAAGCGTGTCGAACTCGGCACGGCGACTCGCGCTGGACCGGATCATCGATGTTCCTCTCAAACGATTTTCTATCGCGCCTGGCAAAGAAACCAAAGAAGATGCCATCGCCGCGTTAAGGAAATACGGGCTCTCAGCAATCTCTTATCGAAAAGACAGAGACAAGATTTTCCAACTTCTCAAACAGGGAATTACTAAGCTAAAAGAGAACGAGGACTATCGGGACGTCGCTGACACGGTCGTTGAAATCGCCGAAAGTGCGGACAGTGATGTCGGCAAGAGCTTCGGGCACGATGTTCAATGGTTGAGCCTGCTCAAAGAGTTCAATCCCGCTTTGCTTCGGCACAGTATCGCCAACAATCCCGCAGCGACCATCGAGAGAATGAAGGAATGGGTCGAGTTGACCACCGAACAGAAAACCGTGAGCATTCGTGCGGTCAAAAAATTCGGGTTCTTACTTGAACTACTGGCTATTGAACAGCCAGCCGAATCACAAGCCATGTTGCAAGAACTCAAAGAGACCGCTTTCGATAAAGCCAATGCTTTTGAGAAAGCCGAACTTATTCAGTTCTTCAACTTTCAACAAAGACGCATTGGTCTTCTTGGTAAGAAGCTTGCTGACGTCCCGGACCTGCCGTTAAAAAATGGGATTGAGAAGCTGCCCCTCAAAGTATTCGCATTTATCAACTTCTATGATGGCCAACAGATCGTCGACGTGAAGCCGCTGATTACCGATGTCTCCAACAGCAACGCTGCCTACAACCTGTACATCGTGAACACTGGCAAGGACGACGAGGCAGTTCAAGAGATTGTCAAACGCGGAGCAAGCACGAAGGCAACTTTCTACGCCAGCAAGTCGCCACTTCCGATTATCGACAAACTGGGATTGAGGAACCTACCAGGTGGTTTCATGGTCGTTGTGGACGAGAATGACGTGGTGCGATCCGTGCCAACTAACACCATTGGTGTCCTTAAGTGCATTGATGAACTTGAAAAGCAATCAGAAGACGTCGCACTGACGACATCCAAGTAGGCCATCAAACGAACGCCGGTCTTTTGTCACGTCAGTGATCGCCTGAACGAATTTTCGCTAGAGCCGCCCAGCCCTCTCTTTAAGCAGCATCTCGCTTAGCCGCCCCGAGCGTCACTAGACCAGCAGGTGACGACTCCTTGCGTTTCGCAGACGTCGTCAATGGAGCAGCATCCAGAGAAACAAACGGATCGTTTTCCTTCATGCCAGCGAAGCGTTTAAGCTGCGGCCACAAAAGCGTGCCGTTCTCTTTAAAGTAGCGAGAACGAAAGTAAAACTTGTTGAAGCACTTGGCGTGTAGCTCTTTGACTTGAGCGACCGTCAGATGTTCGTACTTCATCACCGGCTCGTAAACACTGTACTTTGAGTAGTCGTGATCGCCGATCTGGTCCAGAACTTCTTTGTAAAAACCTGTTCCTGGATACGGTGTCACAATGTTGAAGTTCGCAAACGTAGGATTGACGCTTCTCGCATAATTCAACACGTGTAAGACGCTTTGCTCGGTGTCAGTCGGAAAGCCAACCATAAATCCGGCAACTGTTCGAACTCCCAGCTCACGGCACCGTCGAACAAAGTCACGCTGACGATCATCATCAATCGCCACACGACTGTGTCGCTTCAAAGTTTCTTCGTCCGGTGTTTCGATTCCAATCGTAATACTTGTCAGCCCAGCCTTCTTGAGCTCAACCAACGTTTCGTCACGCATCAAGTCGACGCGAGTTTCGATCGAGAATTGAACCTTCTTGGGCAAGCGCCGAATCCCTTCGGCCAAAGCGATCGCCTTCTTGCGATTGAGCCCAAACAAGGGGTCGCGGAATTTGAAGGACTCGAATCCGTATCGCTCAATTCCGTGTCGCATTTCGTCAACAACAGCTTCCGGATCACGAAAGCGAGTCTTACTTTCGATCATGATATACGGACAGTAGTTGCATTTAAAAGTACATCCGCGACTCTGCTGAATAAACGTGGATGGGAATCGCCAGAAGTCATAGTTGACACGAAATTTCGCGTATTTAAATTGCGACCAATCGGGGATCGGTAAAGTGTCAAGATCTTCGACACTACCGATATTAACAATCGACTCGGTCGAGTTCATCACGTCGTCCCAGCGAGTCAACAACTGTTCTGGCTCGCCCTTCACGATCGTCACGTCGACGCCTTCAAGCGATCCAGCCAACTCATCTGCCATTGCAAACGCGACTTGTCCAACCAGTAAAATCTTGGCCGTTGGGTTAACACGACGGACTTCCCGAATGGTGTCCAACTCAAACTGCAGCGTGACCAACGCAGGATTGAAAATGTAGACGTCGGCAGTAGGCGGCGTCTCATCAAGTACGTAATATGGACTGTGGCCGAGCTTTTTCAACACGGCGATTAGATAGGCGAAGTTAAGTGCTGTTGGGCGATAATCTCGCAAGTACATTCTGCGAACGATTTTGCCACGCCACCCTCCGGCTCCGGGATGCATCCCCACGCCCATGCCTCCGGCAAAGTCTTTTTGTGCGTCGTTCTTGCGGGTATCCCAGAGTACAACGTTCATGGTACAGCTTCCGTGCTCTTGCGTTTGCTTAAAAAAGTGTTGGCGAAAAAATCTCTGGGCTAGGCAGCCTTACTTGTCTCCGCCTGCGTCTCTGTGGCCTGTGCAGCAGCTGGCCGACTCGAATTCTGAGGGACTACTGGAGCCTCAGTGGTGTTGATTGGCCAATTGGATTTATCCAACTCCCGCCCAACAATTGTGGTGTTGCCAAATGGACCGATGAAGTAATGAATGCCGCGCCAAGCGATCCTTCGACCGAAGGCTGAGCAGCAAAGTAAAACCATGGTCGCTAAACCAATGATAGGCCCGGCCAGCAAATCAAATTTCCTTGCCCGACGGTAATCTCGCCATTGTGGGAAGATACCCCGTCCAATATTCTGTCGAACGCTCGCACGAAGGCCGCCCATCACGTAAAGCAACACTGACGAACCGATAGCCCAATAGCCCAGCGAGTTGCCTGACGCAACCAAAGCCAATCCTCCAAGCAGCCCGCCCCAGAAACCGATCTGAGTCACCACAGCTACGAGAATTGAGACTAACCAGAATCGCGTCGCATGAATGCGCGTGATCAATAACTGACGTCGCATAAACTCAGTCAGTGACTTCCATGTAAACGCCACTCGAGAAGTGCAAACGCACTGTGGCTCAAACTCGATATCAAGTCCGGCATTCTTCAACGCGCGGCTGACGATTAGATCGTCGCTGACGGCATTTTTCCAAGCCTGTTCGACTCCAACGGCATCAAAGACCCGACGGTGGATCGCCCAGGAACCTCCCCAGACCAAAAAGTGCTTGCCGCGTCCCATCATGGAAGCGACGGCGTTGTTCATACTAACGCCAATCAGTGTAGGAATCTTTTTGTCTCGTGGGACCATCCAGCGATAGCCAGTTCTGGCCCCTAAATTCTCTCGCCCGATCCGATTGACCAGCCAGCGAAGCCAAGTCGTCTTGGGACTGGCGTCTGAGTCAGCAAAGACAAGTACGTCAATTTCATCAGAAAGCTGCGAAGTCGCGGCTCGCAAGTTATGAATCTTCTGCCCGCAGTCTTCTGCTCTTCCAGCAACAACAATTCTAGACCTGACACAACGATTCTCTTTTTGAATGTTGCGAATCAAGTTGACTGCCGAATCCGTGGCTCGCTCGACAACAAACGTGACTTCATAGTTAGGATGATCTTGATGCATAAAGGCTTCGAGGTTCTCTCGAAGCTGATGCTCCATTCCCTTGCAAGGAATAATGATATTGGCTCTCGCATACGTGTGTGCAAACGGAGCCGGCTTTTGCTGATGAACTTTCCAAAATCGCCGATTCTCTGCAACGAGAGTCAGGAACAATCCGGAATAGATCCATGTCCCAACGATGCAAACTGCCAAAGTTGTAAGCAGAACTGAAAGTAACATTCGAAGGCTTTCGGGCTTTTCTCAACTGGTTGAGATATAGGGCTGGATGTCTTCAATCCAGCAAGCTCAACACGCACAAAGATATTGGTAGCATCGACTTTAACGGAAGCCCGACATTAACGAGAATAGCAGTCACATAAGTTTTGTCAGGCAAACTTACTGGTTTGGCATTAGCAGGCAGTCGCTCGAAGCTTCGGCGGTTCAAGTTGAGCTGCTAGTCAACACTGATTTCAAAAAACTCTTCCGTGAAACATCAAAACGAAAAGATGTTTCACAACTTCTTTTAAAATTGGTCGGCGATTTAGCCACATTCTGCGGTGGTTCAATATTGGCACTGATGGCGGGTTTTGATAATCTACGCCCAGTCGCTTAGGCGGGTCCGAAGCAGAAGGTGCCGGCACTATTTTTTGTCAAGCCAATGTTAGAACGCAGCCGATAGAAAATAACGATTAGGTAGACTTTTATGTCTCCCAGCTGTTCGAAAGCAAATTGGTCGAACGATTCCACTTGTGGGCTTCGCATCAAGAAATTCGCTCAGAATATTTCAGGAATTCGAAGTGATTCGAATTGGTAAGGAAGCCAATTGATTGCTCCATTGGAGCGGTCGTCAATGACAAAGGATGTCATAGATGGATGCGAAGAACGACTTTGAGATGAATGTACATATCCGCTGGATGATTCGGCGCGATATGCCAGAAGTGCTCGATATTGAGCAAGCCAGTTTTGAGTTCCCGTGGTCAGAAGAAGACTTCATTCGTTGTTTGCGTCAGCGCAATTGCATCGGCATGGTCGCTGAGTACGACGAACGAGTTGTAGGCTTCATGATTTATGAGCTACACAAAGACCAGCTTCATGTTTTGAACTTTTCAGTTAGACCTGATGTTCGTCGACGTTCAATCGGCAATCAGATGGTTAACAAGCTGGTTGGGAAGCTATCCCAACAGCGCCGGAACAAGATCCTGCTTGAGATTCGGGAAACCAATCTTGCTGCTCAACTTTTCTTCCGCAACCTGGGATTCCGAGCCGTGTCCGTACTTCGCGACTATTACGACGATACCGTCGAAGACGCTTACGTGATGCAGTATCGGTTT
>JAYJMJ010087239.1:0-49279 GCA_036873875.1 Laminaria ephemera | reverse complement strand
ATCGTCATGGGCAAAAATGTTTTGCCAATCGGCGCGGTGACGGCGGAACGTTTATCGCCGCTGAGTGTCTCTAGTCGAGAACACGCTTTTTTGGCTTCAAGAATCGGGAGTTGCATAGGCTTAGACATGCCCTGATTGTATCTGGTGACTCTGAAACCAACTATGGTTGAAACTTTCACTCAACCGATTTAAAGGCAATCAATTCGCTTGGAAGCTTGAATAATTGGTCAGGTGACCAAAGAGCGAATACTTGGTTCCTTCTTCGACTGCTACAACCGGCCAAATATCGATTGCTGAGGGCGACGAATTAGTCTTCTTCGGCGTAAAAGCGGGTCAAAGTCACTTCGCTCATGGCAACCCAGTTTTCTGGCATAAAGCCGCTGCCGATCCATGCATTTTCACGAAATGGAATCTCCACATGGACGGTGATCGTTTTCGTAGTTTGGTCGAGCACGTCGGGCACGATCTTGACTTTGGCTTCACGCAGACGCATTGCTTTAAGGAAACTCGCCACCTGTTCTTCACAGTCTTCTGCCGAGGCCTCCATTTTCATCCCTTCACGAGCACCTTCATAGGCCGCGTGCTGAGCTGTATCTCGCATCGTGAACGCCTGAATGAAGACAGTCATGGCAAGAAAGAATGTCAAAATGATTGGGAACACAAGTGCAAACTCAACGGAAGTTGTCCCTTCCCGCAAGCAGGCTCGCGTCTGCGTTCGATTTCGTTTCGAAAGTAATTTTTTCTTGTTCATGATGAAGTCTGATGTGCGTTGCAGTTCGATAAGAACAAATGAAGGCATGGGTGTGAGTAACTGAAAAGAGAGTGTTTGCGTTTTGATCTAGTCGATGTAGGCCGCTGGAGGAATGTTAGCGATTTGTCGAAAGACCTCTTCCAACGCGTCTCCATCGGGGGCATGAAAGTGCTTTCCATTACCCTCGTCAGCCGTCAAGATCATCGATGTTTGGTTCGCCTGATTGCTGAACGTAACGGTGTAGACTTCAATACCTAGTTCAGCAGCTTCAGCAGCAGCGAAACGTGGATGGCCTCCGGAGTTGTATTGACCGTCAGTCATCACAATCATGGTTTTGAATGCGTTGGATCGTGCCTTAGGCCCGGTGAGAACTTTGGTCGCCAGTTCGATTCCTGCTGTAATGTTGGTTCCACCGGCAACGGGTTGAGTGTTTTTGTACTTGTACTCAAGATCTTGAACGGCTCGCGTGTACGAAAACGATGGATCTGATTCTTCGCTGGCATCGTCACCACGATAGTTTTGAATCCCAAGTCTTGAGTTGTAGAAGTTGAAATTGAACTGAGTGGAATAGCTGACGATTGAAAACAGTTCGTTCTGATTGGTGTCCTCAAGTTCTTCGGCAAGCCCGTACAGCGCCGGGACCATTGTGGACCAACGGCTTTGAGTTGAGTGTGGCCAATACCAATACCATTGGTGAGCGTTGCGTCGGTGATTGTAATAACGTGAAGTTGAAAGCGGGTTTTCTGAGCGTTCACTGCGATCGGTACTCCATGTACCTGTGTTCAGATCGAAATTCATTGAGCCTGATCGGTCAATAACAACGCAGATGTCTCGTTCGACAGCCACCGCTGTTGAGCGGCGACTCATGGCGGCAAAGTTTCCGTTTCTGGTCACCAGGCCAGTCATCGCGATGTCAGCGCCGCAATCGACACGGACTGCATTGGTGGGCTTTGCTCCCTCTTCAAACTTCATGCCATTTTCACCCGGCTTGGCTGAGCCAACGGCGATGGTGAGCCATTCGTTCTTATCTCGAGAATTGAGCGACCAGTTCTTCTCGACAATTTCGCGTACACCCTTTTCGATAGTTTCGACGTCGTCGGAATTCGAAGTAAGTTCCACGCCCCAACGAGAACCGAGGTCGGCTGCAATTTGGCTGTTGGATCGATTGGATTGAATCGTCGCTAGGTTGATTGCCATGAAGGCAAAGACAAGCATCACGGCGAACAGTTGAATGACAATGATGACTGAGACACCCTGCCTGTTTCGCAGTGCTTTTCGATTCGTCATTGTGGCGGCTGATTTAAAAGTCTGGGTCATTAGAGCTGTTCCTTTCTGTATTGAACGACGCCGCCCGAAAGATAATCGGAAAGTCCCAAGTTGAAGGGGGCAGGTAACCGATTGGATTTCACCGGAGCGATGGCTTCTAGCATCAACAGCTCTCCCGGTTCCGCGTTGTCAAAATCATTGGCAATGATTCGCAGTTTTGCATCGTGAACACCAAGTGCTTTGGCGTGGTCTTCGAAAACACGTATCGCAAACGCGCTGTCGCCATTGCGAGCTGCGCCGGCTTTCATTGCTTCGTACGATGCCACACGAAGAAGTTTTTGTGTGTGGGTCAAGTGACAGATTTGAATTGTTGAGAATGTCACGATCATCAGCAATGGTAGCGAAACAGCCACTTCTACGCACTCAACTCCACGTCGAACGAGAGACGAAGGGCGACGACGTTTGCGGTATCGAGGATTTAACATGAGCCAGTTGAGGGAAGGAGTGCAAGTGAATTGGGTCATTCGAACCCTATGTCAACTTTCTCTCTCGTGACGACTTAAAAGTCCTCAAAACGCAGCGTTGGGAAAAACCCTTATGTTGGGCTCAACTCATTCGGGGGGCTGGAGTTCGGGTTGAATGGGGTTGATGAAGAAAACGAACATCATTCCTATTGAGGCGATGCGTTTTCTCGCCATTGTTGCGGAACATCCTCGGCTACAGAAAACCCTTGAAGAAAGAAGTGCTTGAGCGACGGTAACTCTGGAGCTGTCGTGATCGTTTGACGGCTGCCCGAATACATCGAGATTTCGGTCAGGTTTTTGAGTCTTGCCAATTCACTTAAATCGATTGTTTGGGATCTCTTGGGATTCAAATGCATGAACTCGATGGTAGTTGGAAGAGCGGCCAAAATGGGTCCAGGCGCCCCAGTCGTATCCAACCAAATTGATTCCAAGGCTGTCAGAGATGGCAACCATTTCACTAGCTTTTCCGGATTCTCTTCAGCAGTCACATTCAGTGAGATCAAATTTGGCAGCGCCGGCAACTCTGAAGAGAATCCGACATGGTTTTCGAGCTCGAGGTGAAGCAGTTGCGGAAATCGTTCAAGATTTTTTAGGGATGGGGCCGGTTGAGGGTCCTGCCAAAAGTATTTGAGCTTTATCGATTTCACATTCGATGCAGGAATCGAGTCAACCAAATCGAAGTGGGCGGGATCCAAAAGTCTGAGTGAATAATGAGTGACATGACTCAGGTTAGCTTTGTTCAATAACTCTTTGATCGCCAAGAAGTCCCGCTGTTCGAATTCCTCGACTTCACACGTGACCGTCAAGTGAGTGATTCGTCTAAACGCCCCTTCGGCTCCAAGGTAGCTAAGCCACTTGGCCTCATTGTCTCGAAAGAGTCTTGTCAGCAGGACCGGAGCGTGAATTGCGCTACGCGTTTCGATGTTGTATTCGAGGTTGAGTTTCTCAGCCAGCGCTACTTGTTGTTTCCCAAAACTAACCTCAGACACGGTGAGTGCTGCGATTGTTCCAATGACTCCAACAGTAGCGAGAAAGTCAGCAAGCGAAAATTGCCACCAGCGTTTACGCCGGCGAGCGAGAAACTCCAACACCAGGGCGATCACCGCAAGGTAACACAGAAACAGCACTGCGTTGATTGCGAGTGCCTTTGGGTGCCACTGTATCAACGAATTCATCGAGGAGTTAACGTTGGTTGAATAGTTCCATGCTTCCGGCGAAGACCAGAATTTATCATTGAACGAATTCCCTCGCCCGGTCTGAATGACTTGCGCGGGCATCAACTCAGGTCGCGGCGTCACGGACTCAAGTTGGTAGACGCCAGTCCACCAAGTTGCGTTTTCGAGGCAGGCTTCAAGCCGTTCTACTGATGGTCCTGAGGGATTGTCTCCAGACACACCACCAAAGTGATTGGAAATCTTGTCCGCTACCGATAGCCGACTGGCGTGTACGTAAGGCCAACCAAACAGGTCGAGTGTTTCTCCGCCTTGCCAGCGGTTACTGCCCACGATTGCGATATTCGAATTCGCTGAGATGTGTTGACTGGGAACGGCCACCAGTATCCAAAGGATCGCCAAGAGCATTGTGGCAACCAGAGTTCCCAAGCCGAAGAATCGCCGCTTGCGTTTCATCGCCGGTACTTCATCGCGATCAACTGATTTAGCTTCAAGACTTGCCATCTTGCCCCCATGAACTTTGGTCCTGTCGCATCGCAACGAAGCGTCGATGCGACAGACCTAAGAACGGTTCGTGTCCAAGCTAAGTCAATGCTTGACGTCTTCGGGCACGCTGATCTTTGGTGGCCAAAACGCGATCATTAACACGACCGCCGAGATCGTCGCAATCACACATGGGATCGTAAATAGTCCCTGATAATCAGCAACTCCGCCTTCGGGAAGGTACTTGGTTGCCAACGTTGGTGCGATAATTCTCGCCACGATTGGTCCCATTCCAAGGATCATCAAGTTAAACAGTCCTTGTGTACTCGACCTGACGTCTTTGGGTAAATACTCGTCCACGAAAATATAGACCGTCGCGAAAAAGAATGCATAGCAAACTCCATGCAATACGTTGGCCGCAATCACGATTGCAGGATAAGGAGCAAAGGCAAAAATTCCGAATCGAATCGCGTGTCCTAAAATTCCGATCGTCATCGTTGTTTTCCAGCCAAGCTTTTTCAAGAAGAAGCCCAGCACAACCATCGTGCCAATTTCCGCAATTTGACCAATACTCATGATCGGCATGATGTATTTCTGCTCAATTCCGATGTGCGACAGAAACCCACTGGTCCACATGAAGTACAGATCGTGAACCATCGCGTCCACCATCGTGACCATCCACAGTACAAGTACAAAAGGAACCGCCAGTGATTTGAGCGCCTTGAGCCAAGCGAGGCTTTCGGATGATTTGTTCGGTGGAGTATGCGGCAACGTCAGGCTATAGCCGGCCAAAACAAGCGATGCCACGCCTGCGATGATGAACGTGAATTTCGCCGATGCAACATCAGTGAGCAAGAAAAACAAAGGCCATGCGGCAATGATCCAGCCAATCGTTCCGCCCATTCGGACGATCCCAAATTCTTTTTGAGCATCCTTCATCGCATTGAAAGCGATCGCGTTGGTAATGGAGATCGTCGGCACGTAAAAGAAACAGTGAACCCACATTAAGATGCAGAAGGACCAAAAGTCGGTAACGAAATACAAGCCTAAGATCGACAAGCCACCAATGAGGTGACTAAAGGCAAGGAATTTTTCAGCCGCAAAATTGCGATCCGCAAATTGATTGCTGAAAAACATGGCAACAATCGCAGCCACGGGAAACGCAATCAAGATCCAAGTCTGTTGCCCGGCTGTAAATCCAAGTCCATCTTTCGCCAAGTATCCAAAGATAAGCGGCAACCAAGCTCCCCAGATAAAAAACTGAAGGGCCATCATGACCCAGAGCTTGAGCATGCCTTTTGTAGGGACAGAACCGCTGGCGGGAATCGTCGACATTGAGTCCTCGTTTCAAATCAATACGTGTGAAGTGGCTTGTTTGCTCCACATGATAGCCGCCCGGTGACGCCGATGAAAGCAACCACATTTGATTCAGGCCTAAGAAAATTTGAAGAGCTTGGCAACGACGTCTAACTTGCCAGAGCACACTGATCGAGATTGGGGCCGGGCGGAACTTGGGGCTGGGCGGAAATTGGTCGCATTCCAAGGGCTCATAGATTCGGTAGCCGATGGGAGGAGGATTGCTTGCCGGTGGCGCGCATGGCGTACTGAAAAACACTACTGAAGAACCGGTGATGGCTGTTGAGCCAATTTCAGCGTTTGGAATCGTGAGCTACGCTTCGTTAGGCAAGCTTGACCGCTCGCTGAGGCTTTGTGTTGCGATTTTACGTGGATACAAGACCGAGGTGCTTGGCAGTAATCCTTAGGATCCACTTTCTTGCCAGGACGTTGCATCGATCGCCACGGTTGATACAAGCACGTTTAATACAAGCACGAAGCGCAAGCGAGTGAACCTGCTGTGAAAAACCACCTGTTGCGGAAAACCACTCGCTTGCGCATCGGACTTGTATCGCAATTCCCGTGTTGTATTGATCAACCTAGGTCATTCCCGCGCCTTGATTTATGCATCGTCGCGCAAAATCCTATTGCGTGTCGGGTTGCTTGGCCCGATGAACCATCCGGTTTGGGCTAGTTGGTGAAGTCGTAGTCGGTATTGATCAGCTCGGCCAAGCAGCGTTTTAAGGATGATGACTTAGAATAGCGGGAAACAGAGTGGCGGCGACCGATCTCGGATGAAACTTCAACGACGCTGATCCGTCCCAATGGCAATCTTCCGTTAGCAGCCAGCTGGCTGAACGTCGATCCCGCTGCTGGGCAGTCCCGTCGCACGATCAAGCGTGAAGCCTTAACTGCACGATCGTCCTTGTTGGTGAATATGATGGATCGTGACACCGGGCAGCTCGGAGGGTTGCCACCTAAGTGTTGGCATACGAACTTCGAATTGACCGCTGCGGCGATGAAGGCAACTCTGAACTTGGTTTCCGGTGAATTGCATCGTTGTAACGATGGCTCTTCCAGAGCAGACAAAATCACTTGGGAGCCAAGACTGAATCCAACTAGTAACATATCGCGGTTTGGAAACTGAGACAGTGTTTTGCCAAACGTTTGTCCAGCAACGACTGCCCGTTCTGATTTGATTTTATAGTCGGGCAGCAATCGTTTGAGTTCCCGATCTGATCGCCAGCACCAGATGATATACCGAATTGGTTTCCGTTGCTCGGAAGTCGATGCGAATGCATTCTCATACAACTCCATGCCACGAAGTTTAGCCCAGTCGAGGTCTGTTTGATTTCCGTGTACGTAAATCACGGTTTCTTTTTCTTGGTTCACCGCGTGTTCGTTTGTCAGGTTTGCCAGCTGTGAAGGTTCCCACTGACCACAAACAAGTTTCCGCGTATCAAGACACGTCAAATCGTCGACACAGCGACAGTCTCTCGCCGAAACCAACCAGACTTCATCCATCGGTTTGACCGCGATGCATTTAGAGCAACTGCAATATGATTTGAGTTTCACTTGTTGACCGACTTCAGCATTCGCTGGCGGATGATCAAGAATGACACTGGGTTGTTCAATGAAGTCGGATTGTTCGACGACGTTGGATTGTTCGACGACGTTGGATTGTTCGACGACGTTGACTGCCGGGAATTCGACCAGCTCATTGTCGGCTGAATCTAGCCATGCTGGTTGGGCGGTCGATGATTGCCCTTGAATGACAAGCGGGCTGTCGGCCAACACGCTTTGAGAGTCGCTTGCTTCCCAGACTTCAACTTCATCGTTGAAGACGGATAAGTTGGGGATGGGTTCTTGAGCGTTCGCAACTGGTGATGTTCGAAATGCAAAGCAGGCGACTGCAGAAATTGCGAGTGCTGCAGTGAAAAGGTTTCGTCGACGTTTCATACAAGATTGGCAAGCAAGAGGTGGAAGTTTGATCAAAGCAAAACCAACACGGAGACCTCGATGAAACTTGACGCTGGATGATCCGCATTCTTACTTGCGTTCAATTCGCAAGCGAAAGTTCTGGACCGATGTGTTCCTGGAGCGAAACGTCTTATTCGCTTTGTCTAGTTCATTCGGCTCGTCCCGAATTACCCGAATAAGATTTAGACCAGACCTGTTCGGTCAAGCGAACCTATTCGTGCAAGTAAACGTAGCCCACAAATAGTGTTACGCCGGAGGTTACTCGTGATTTTGAAGAAAATACATTTCGCGGATAAGAGTTCCTTGCCAGAGCTTAACTCTGGTGTAGAGTTCTACGCCCACAGTCTCGTCCAAAACGAACATCTGTGATTCCGATTCGTGCATGTTGCACGGCCGCTCCAAAATTGGAATCGCTCCCCATGACTCCTTTTCTCGAAAAGGTGATGCGATGAAGAGACTCATTTACGTTGTTGTTTGCATTTCAATTTTGTCACTCTCCGGATGTGCCAACGGAATCCTAGGCGGCTTCGGAAAAACCTGTAACCAAGGCGGATTGTTTTCCGGCAACGCTTTATCCAACGGTCCGTTTGCAGACGGTCCTGTTCGGAAATGGCTACGCGGAGACGAGTGCAGCACTTGCAATCCGCCAGCCGGTCAGCCGATTTGGGATTCAAACTCAGCTCCGCTATGCGATTCCTGCGGACAAGGCGTTCCGATGAATAGTGGCTTTGATCCCTACGCACAAGGTGCTATTGTACCTCAGAGTGGTGTGATTCAAGGCGGCATGATTTCGCAGCCAGGCGTCATTGGCCAACCAGCTCCCATTCAAGGCGGCTCGGTCAATTCGTTTTATCCTGACTACAACGGCGCTCCGATGAGCGACGCTGGAATCAGCGGCGCTGCGATCGACGGATTGAACCTTGATAGTTCAGGCTTTAATGGCGGACTCGGCGGTGGCGGAATTGGAACAGGCAATATGTCTACTTTCGGCGGCAACGTCGAATCAGCGATTGAGCCTCCCTTCAACGGCTCCATCAACATGAACTAAGTGCGAGTTTATCAACTCGGCATAGCGATCAAAGCAGTTCATTGAGCTGCAGGAAATTTAACTTTGTTGGCATCGAATGTAGGACATTCGAACCACACTCTGCACCATCCTGATTTCAGAGTCTGGTACCCCGACATCCCGGTAAACAGGTGGCTGTTCTGACGACAGTCGCCTGTTTTTTTGCGCGCTCAGGCATTGTCGTCAACGCTGATGAAAACCCTTAACCGTTTGCCTTGGCAGCGCTGGCTTGATTTGCGAGTGGCAAAAACTGATTCGAGCGATTGTGCAGCCAAATCCTGACAGCGTTAGAGTTACAACTGTAATTGGCAGCGAAGTCTAGGGAGGGCTTTCGTTACATTTGCACGAGCCATGAAAATTCGAACTGAGGTCAAATTTCCACAGATCTGCTCTGTCAAGAACGATGAATCCCAAACAAGGAGTCCCAACACTAGCTCTCCAATGAGTCGTTGTGGGGGAATTGAATCCGTGTGGAAGGGATATGGCTTGACGATGAAATGTTTCTTTGGTTTTCAGGTCTGCTTCCTTATCTTGTTTGTTCCAATCGCGTGGGTCCAGGCTGACGTGACATCTTTGGCCGGTCTAGAGTCCTACGACACGAATTTTGTCGATGTGACACTCCAGGGGACTGTTGGGAGTTGGACGAAAGTCGATAGCCCCAATCCAGTCACAGACCAAGGCGAGTTGGTTACGTCCGGCCCATTCGCAGGGTTGTCGCCTCGTACCGGCAATGTCTTTCTCGATTTGCGAACCGAAAATCAGTACCATCTTGATGACGGAGGTGCTGATGATGGAGCCAACTATAACTATGCGTTGAACTCAAGTGATTTTGGAGGCCTTGCGCCGGCGTCAGTTTCCAACGGTACTGTTGAAATGAAGTACTGGATGTGCCCCGATACTTGGAGCAATGATATCGGGTTCTTTATTCCTGCTTCTGCGGGAGTCTATCAGTCGACCAGTTTGCGAAATGGAAACGGAGACGTTCTCGTCTCTCTTGGCGTACAGTCGCTTGGGAATCAGAACTCGCCTGAAGTCTACTACAGTGTCGACAATCTCAATTGGACTAGCACTGGGCTGTTGGCGGACAACGGGTCTTGGACCGAGGTGAGTTTGTTTGTCGATCTCGATAACCAGATATCCCGCGTTGGATTCACCGATTCAAACGCAAATTCATTTACTTCGGCGGACCTGGCTTGGATCTCTGGGATCAGTGATAAAAGTGTTCAAGCTTTGAATTTTGAAATGATGAATGGAGTTGGGAAACACTTCTTTGATGACTTTGCATTCTCTGTCGTCACCGTTCCCGTTCCAGAGCCAACTCACGCTCTCATTGGCGCGATTGGTTTGGTTGCATTCACGATTCGCCGTAGGCGAGCGTCGCGGTAAGCCTCTGCCGCAATCTGAACTCAATCTGCAGTTTGAAATCGCCATTGGCTCTGTCCTTTGATGCGTAGCGGAAAGCTTCAGGACTTTCTGTATGAGCAAAATCAGCGCGAGACGTCCGCAATTCTTGGCAAGTTCCGCTACCGGTTTGGTCTAGAGAGCCTGGCGGCTTCGACGGGTGACGTCCGATGCTGCCAGCTAATCTCGGGGTTTGCGAAGACTTAGTGGGACTTCCTCGAGATCTCTGCAAAACAAGCGTCGTTCTCCTGACAGCCATAACGAGCAGAACTGAAGTCTCAATACCCTTCCGGTTAGGCAAAGTTTACCGCCCTGCCCTGCTCTGGGCGATCTAAAATAGCCGATAGAGAATGGGAGACTTTGATTGGTAAAGAATCCAAATCAATTTCGGCAACTGCATTGAGTCGATGACTCAATGAACCACAGACAAGCATTGATAGGCAAGCACGTGACAATGAAGATCGCCAAATCCAGGTTCGCCAGCTCGACTTTTTGGGCCGCCGCTATTTCAATCTCATTTACAGTAGTGATTGGCTTGGGCGCGACAGTTCGTCCAGCACAGGCTCAAAATTCCCCGCCGCAATCCAATGAAGCCGTTCAAGAAGGCGAAGCTGGAACGCAGCAAGAGGAAGCTAACACTGCAGCAACCCAAGAGGCAGACGCTGAAGGAAATATTCAAGGGTTCGGGGAAGCTGGTCCTGCCGGCGACGAAATAGGAATCACACTTCGTGATCCGGTGGAAACCAACTGGCGCGTCGGAGTTTTGGTCTTTGGAGGTGCGAGACCGGTTCAAAATCTAAACGTGGCGATTCCAGTTCCAGGAAATTGGCCTGAGCAAACGGTCGAGATTTTCAAAGAAGAGTTTCCTGCCGAAATCACCGACGTCGACTACGACACGCTTGAGGGAGGTCCTTATCGTTTGGTTTTTAGGATCCCAGACGTTGCGGCCAACAAAAAAATTCTTGCCTTAGCGACTTACCGTGTTTCTACGATGCAAATTGTGGCCCCGGCAGACACGTCGATCTTTAAATTCGCGGTCAAGAAAACAAAAGAGACAAAGTTGTACTTGTCGCCCAGCCCAGAGATTTCTTGGCGCGATCAAAAGCTAAAGAAGAAAGCCAAAGAGCTGATCAAGATTCAAGATACTGATTGGAAGAAAGTCGAATCAATTTTCGATTGGATTCGTGCAACCATCGAGACAAGAGCTGGCGACCCGGTGGGCAGTCAGGCTGCCTTCAGAGCCAAGAGCGGAACGGCGGAAGATTCCGTGAGTCTGTTTGTCGCGATGTGCCGAGCGAACAAGATCCCAGCGAGAATGGTGTTCGTTGATGGATCTCAATACGCCGAGTTTTACATGATCGACGATAAAAACGAGAAGGGGCATTGGTTTCCTGCCAACGTGGCCGGGCTTCGCGAGTTTGGAGAGATCAGCGAACCACGAGTGATCCTTCAGAAGGGCGACAACATACGAGTCGCTGGAGAAAAGAAACGGCTCAAGTTTGTGCCGGCTGCTGCGACCTGCAAAGGGAATCAACCCAAGGCTGTACGCTTTGTTCGCGAACCACGGCCGATCGATTCCAACTAAGCATCTATTAAAAACACCGAGTCAGAAAACCTTCGTTCGAATTTGGGATTTGGCACCATGAAGTTAGCAAACAAACCACTTGTCGCCATCAATCGGCCTGCGTTTCTGATCGTTTTGCTGGCGCTGGTATTTGGAGCATCTCATTCTGTCTCGATTTTGGCACAGGAAGGATATTCGGGAGAGACGAACGAAGCGGCTGCCAGCTTTTCAGATCCTGAAGAGTTCGTGTGGGAGTTTGGGCTACGGCTGAGTTGTCACGGCGGACACGCCGATAGTGTTGTCGCGACGGTCCCCGTCCCCATTGTTTGGCCTGAACAAGTGGTCGAGCTTATTGAAGAAGTAAAGACGGACAATGTCGGGAAAATCTCGATCAAGAAGTTGACCAGAGAAGCCAAGACGATGGTCTTTAAAGTTCACAAACTCGGCGCTGGCGAATCCGCTGAAGCGTTCTTGCGTTTCAAAGTCCTTAAGAGCCATATTTTGCCACCCGAGGACAAGTCGCTGCTGAAGCTTGTTTCCAAGGTTCCAGGACGCGTCAAAACGTTTCTCAAGCCGAGTCCGTTCATCGAAAGCAAAGACAAAAGGATTCGTGCGATTGCCGCCAAATTGAAAGCGGACAATGCCTCTAAATCAGATTGGGAGAAAGTTGAAGCGATTTACACTTGGGTGCGTGATAACGTCGAGTACGAATTCGATACGCAGATCCATACCTGTCTCGAAGCGATCGAAAGCGGGCATGGTGACTGCGAAGAACTCTCATCTTTGTTTATTGCAATCTGTCGGGCACAAGGCATTCCTGCACGAGCGGTTTGGGTTCCTGGTCACACTTATCCAGAGTTTTATATGGTCGACTCAAAAGGGGACGGACATTGGTTTCCTTGCCAGGCCGCAGGAGCTCAGCATGAGTTTGGAGAGATGGAAGAGATGCGACCTGTGATCCAAAAGGGAGATCGATTCAAGCTACCTGGCGATCGAGAAATCAAACGCTATGTCCAGCCAACCGTTTTCGCGGCTGACGCATCGGGCACCATTCAAGTTGACGAATGGATCATGCGTAAGCAAGGCGAGCAAAGCGATCCTACTCGAACGGAAGTTCAAAATTAGTGGTTGGTCAAGTCATCAACATGGCATAGGCTAGAAGCGCTGGAAGCCTATCCCACGATAGAGACTACTGATTTGCTTTTGAGGCCTCGTCGTTCATCCATTGATACAGTTGAGGAGTCGCGTAGGCTGCCGACCAGCAATTATGTCCCATGTGTTCAAGTGTGGTAAAGCGAATTTCGTGTCCGCCGGCTTTCTTGATCGCCTCCACCATCTCAACAGACTTTTGAAACGGGACCGCACGATCTTCTGTCCCATGAAATGCCCAGATCGGAACTCCGGCTAATTTTTCAGCATTGGCTGGGTCGCCGCCCCCGCAAACTGGAGCTACAGCGGCAAAGCGTTGGGGTTGATTGGCCGCCATCTTCCACGAGCCGTAGCCGCCCATGCTCAAACCTGTCAAGAAAATCTTTGACGGATCAGCTTTGTAAGTCTTAACGACTTCGTCGAGCAATTCGGTCAGTCGTGTTTGTTGAGTGTCAGATGACCAGTTGTCTTCGCGAGGACATTGAGGCGAAACAATGATGTACGGCAGCTTGTCTCCACGTGCCGCAAACTTTGGCGGTCCCCACTTTGCGACGAGGCTCAACGGTCCATTGCTTTCGCCGCGACCATGTAAGAAAAAAATTATTGCATGCTTGTCGGCAGACTGAGGGTCAAAGTTTTCAGGCAGGTAAAGCAAGTATTCGACTTCCGAACCATCAGAAGTCTTCAAAGTCATCTCGCACTGTTCGCCTGGTTTAGGAGTGACGGTTCCGTTTTGGATTGTGTCTTGTTCGGTTACCTCTTGAGCCAATGTCGGTGAGACAACGAGCAAGGCAAAGGCAGACAGGCAAAGCAAAAATGCGAGTTGGGATTTCATGGTCAGTCCGGAATGGTTGGCTAAATAAAGTGGGCGCAAAACAACAACATAGTTTGAATTGAGCTGGTGAGCATAATTGTTAACCAGCCGTTGGGTCGATAGCTCATTGGTACTGATTTTTGAGGCATTGCTCCTTCAAACTGAGCCGACGGCGCTAGCCGCGGGCGTATCTGAGAGAACCTTCCTATTGATCCCGCTTCTCGGCAGCCAGTCACCGGCAGGCTGGGTAGATCAGCCCGGGGTAGGTTGCTCGTGTTGCGTCATACTGCCTGTAGTGCAGGTCAGATTTTGGAGCTTTTCAAGGATCGCGTCAACGGTCAGGATTGGCCGTACTTCGTTTTCGACTTGCGTTAAATGTGACTTGTCATCAAAAAGCAGAGTTGCGTTTAGTTTCTTGCAGCTCGATTGTTGTTACAATGATGGCTTGATCTTTATCGCTCAGGTGGAATCTCTATTGCTTGATAAATAGTGGTAGGTTCTTGATTGCCAGGGGCACTTTACTATCTCGAGACAGTAGTCTCTTTCAACGCCGGGCTTTGTTCACAATCATGGCTTCCAACGAATCTCAAGATCAACCAGCGCCACGGGGTTCAGCGGTGACTTTTTCGCTCCGCTCTATCATGGTAATCATGACCGCGGCAGCAGCCGTAGCTGTGAGTTTGGCGCATCTGTTTCGCGCCGCCAATGGCGAGCTTCGCGAGATTGGACCCTTTGTTGTCGTGACGGCCGTTTCCCCGTTGTTGCTCATGATCGTCGTCAGTTGGACGTTCAAGATTCTTGACTGGTTTAACAAGCATGTCTAATTGATGTTGAGATAGGTTTCATGTCCTCCCTTGCGATTTCTTTTCCTGGGAGTTGAACGAGTCCTGCGTCCAGCGCGCACGTTCAGTAGCGCTCATTAGCACTGGCGGCGGGTAACGAAAATGACCGGGCCGAGGAGCGTAGTGATTTCAGGATCTGCGAGGTCATGCTCGCTAGTGGTTCATCCCGGCTGACTTGACCCATTTCTCGGGTTCTATGCTTTTCGCTTGCGTAAGCATGCTCACGCAATCGTGAAGGATGGCACTCGTCAATTCAGGGCTCAAAGACCACTATTTGCCTGAGTTTAAAGCCGGTCAAACTCCAAGGCAATCAAGTGCCATCGCTTGGCGATTTAGAAATCTGCCATCTAGCACAAGTGCTGCTTTCCCACGCAAGCGAAGAAATCGCTGCAACATGTGTCCGATTCTGGCCGTCGCGGGGTCTTCCCTGTTGCAGAGAGCGTCAATGAGGAAATGTAGTCCCACAACCCACTTTTAATTACTTATGTGCTGGAAATGATCATGAAATGCTTTTCAATTTTTGTAGCAGGGCTGTGGGTTGCTTTCGCAACGACTACGGCGTTGGCGGACATTTCTCTCAATGCAGTCGTAGACGGTCAGGCGCGTCGCAACGCTCTGGGGGTTACAGTCGACGACACGGAGGAGGTTGTTGGCACGTCTCGGTCGGGAGGAAACAATGTGAGAAATGGGATCTTTGAATTTGATCTCTCAGGCATTGCCGCGGGAACAACGGTTTACAGCGCGACTATCGAATTTGAACTCACGAGCAATATTTCCAATATCGGCTCAACAGCCAACTTTAAGGTTGGGCAATACGCAGGAAACGGAGCGGTTGATACCGGAGACTATGCTGACTTTTTGAACTTCAGTGGCGACATCGAAATTTACGACACAACCACAAATGGTGGTCCTGGCAATGGTGACGTGTTGACGATCGATTTGAATACCACAACGATCCAAAGCGTCATTGACGATGGGGCGCTAGATTATGTGGGGTTGCGCACTGCAACTGAAAACTTTGCATCCTTTCAAGTCGTCAGCAATGAAGGATTCGCCGCAGGAAACGGGATGGCTCCAACGTTGACATTGCAAACGGTTCCTGAACCTGGCTCAATGGTGTTGCTTGTCTTGGGAGGCAGCGTTGGATTGTTGGGGCGACGTAGGCGAGGCTAGCTCGGCACAAGGTGTCCGAGCCACTTACCGATATCTTGCAGCGGTGTCTTCTTGGGCACCGTTGCATTTTTTTTTGCGTCTTGAGATGCCTTGAGATGGGTGCAAAACGAATTGGCTGGGAGCATACGCTTGTGGCCCCCGCTCTTCAGGCTTGTTTGTTAGTTCTTTCGCGGATTGAGTGCCCGCTTCGTGACGCCAGCGACGAATCGGTTAGACTTTTGAATTGACGCTCTTTCAGTCTCACCTTTGGTAGATGCGCGTCATCGGTTGGGGAACCTTCATACCTTCTTTAAGGGAATACTATGAAACTTCGAATGGTAGTCGTTGTTGCATTGACAAGCTTGTTTGCTCTCACGCTTTCGGGTGAGGCGTTGGCTCAGAAAAATCTTGGTGGCCCGGGCGTCATCGCGAAGGAAGCTGAGTCTCGGCCGTTTCTGGGAATCCAGATGGCAAAACCCGAAGAGGGTGAAACAGGCGTACGAATCGAACAAGTCCTGCTAGGTTCGCCAGCAGACGCTGCAGGCTTGGGGAGAGGAGATGTCATTGTCAAAATTGAGGACGCGGAAATCACGGACATTCGTTCGCTCCAAGAAGCTTTGGGGAAAATGAAAGTCGGCGACAGAATCAATTTCACTGTTCGTCGTGGAGAGGAAGAGCCCGTTGTTGGAGTCACGCTTGGAGTCACGCTTGGTGATCGTAGAAAGCTTGCTCCCAGATCACAGGCTTTGCAAGTCCCAGCCGAGTTAGCCATCGAGGCGGCCGACGGACTGAGTGTTACCGCTAACACATACGCGCCCAACGGAGTCGATGCGCCTTGCATCGTCCTGTGCCATCAAGCGGGTTGGTCGCGGGGAGAGTATCTTGAGATTGCCCCGAAACTAAACGAGTTAGGGTTCAATTGTTTTGCAATTGATCAGCGATCAGGCGGAAGTGTTAACGGCGTCGTTAACGAAACGAACAAGCTGGCAACCGAGAAAGGCAAGGAGACTGCTTTTCTCAACGCCGAACAGGATATGGTCGCTGCCTTAAAAAAAGTCCGTGAGTCGACCAAAGCTACAAAAGTGATCCTGTGGGGCAGTTCTTACAGCGCCGCGTTGGCACTTCGCATCGCTGGCGAACATCCAGATTTGGTGGAAGGAGTCGTGGCCTTTGCTCCCGGCGAATACTTCGAACGATTTGGCAAGCCAGCTGACTGGGTTGAGGCCTCGGCAAAGAAAATCGCAGATCCTGCATTTGTCACCTCGGCTAAAAAAGAAGTTCCCAACTGGAAGTCAATCTTTGATGCGATTCCAGGAGACGCGAAAGTCATGTTTGTTCCTGAGACCGCAGGCAATCATGGATCACGAGCGTTGTGGGAGAAATTCGACGATCACGAAGCCTACTGGGAATCAATCGAAGGCTTCTTGAGTCAATTCGTCGAAGAAGGCGACCTTGAAGAGGCTGAGTCCCACGAAAAACGTGGAGATGAAGAAAAGTCGGATTCGCCAGACGCCAAATAGAATTGATGCAAAATCCCATCTGACATGTGCGGAAACGTTGGAAACAAAGAAACCCGCAAAGGCACGGTCAAAAGCGGTGTCTTTGTGTTTGAACCTTGAGATTGATCGGCCGAACACAGATTTCTCGCAATTCAGCGTCTTTGGGTCTGTCGAACCTGCCAAAAATTGGTGAGGAGTTCTCCTAGATGTTCTTAGGTCAGGCTGAGGGGGCGAAATTGTTGATTCATACCGGAGGGCAAAAAATGAGCAGCTTTGGCACGCCTCTTGCTATATCTATTTTTCGGAAGTGGTTCGCCCAAGGTTGTTAACCCAACCGAGGGCGGAATAGAGACGAGGCAGTGCCCGGGCTGCTGCATTTATGTAGCAGCCTTGGCCGCAATCATGAGTATTTTATTTAGCAGGGTCAGCAAGTCAAAAATTAACTTGCTGGCCCTGTTTTATTTTAATACAGCAGAATTGAACATGTGTTCAATTTTGAAACAGTGTTTCATGATTGCTTTTTGGCTCGTTGCAAAGATTTATAAACTATTTTGAAAACGGGAAATTTGTTTCTCGCCTATTTAAAAAGTTTGAAAAACTTTAAAAACGTGTGGGCTTTCCCCAGCAAAAGTCGCCAAAATGCACTTCAGCACGAAAAGCGAGTTGGAAACAAGTGGAGAACGACCTCATTCATTAGCTGAAATGCTCGATACTGTTCATAATAGGGTTGGGGTAACCGCGGATCGCTCTCAACTCTGCTTGCTCTTAAACCTGCTCAATAGGCTTGCCCGAACTCACCCACAGTCAGGAACGCAAATGCTTCAAAGTCCAGCGCAATTCGGAATCGGCAAGTTGAGTCTCTTATTGTTGCCTTTAATTTTCGTTACGGCATACGCTCCGGCAGTCTTTGCTCAAACGAGCCCGGTGTCCGCAACGACCGTTTCCACCTCGAGCACAAAACTTGAATCAGAGTCATCTACAGCGTTGCCGATTCAAGTCCATCGAATCGACAGCCTCATCGAGCAAGGTTGGCAAGAGTATGAATTGACTCCGTCCAAGCCAGCGACAGATAGTGAATGGTGCCGTCGACTTTTCCTCGATGTCATTGGTCGCGTTCCTTCTGTCAATGAAATCAACGCGTTCTTGAAAGACCGTGAAGACGATAAGAAACTTCGATTGGTCGAAAAGCTTCTTTACTCAGACGACTATACAGAAGAGTTCGCAAGGAACTGGACAACGGTTTGGACCAACCTGTTGATTGGGCGAACCGGTGGTACCGCCAACGGATCAATGATCAATCGTTCTGGAATGCAAAAGTACTTGCGTGATTCGTTTGCCCGCGCCAAACCGTACGACAAAATGGTTGTTGAGTTGGTGACCGCAACTGGAACCACGGCACCTGGGGATGAGCTGTTCAACGGTGCGACAAACTTTTTGATTGACAAAGTGAACGATGAAGATGGTGTGTTGGCGACATCGTCAACAACGCGAATCTTTATGGGGCTTCAGGTTCAGTGTGCACAATGTCATAAGCATCCGTTCAATGAGTGGGAACAGAAAACGTTTTGGGAGATGAATGCGTTCTTCCGCCAATCACGCGCATTCCGTCGTCAGATGGCGGCCGAGATGGGAGCCAACAACGCTGAGCTTGCCGATCAGGATTTCCGCGGCGAGTCTGGGCGAAACATGGACGAAGCCGAGATCTATTTTGAAAATCGAAACGGCTTGATGAAAGTCGCCTATCCGACGTTTGTGGATGGAACAAAAGTCGGCAAAAGCGGTCTTGTCAATGTTGTCAATCGACGCAAAGAGTTGAGCAAGTTGATGACTGATTCGCCTTACGTGGCCAAGTCAATTGCCAATCGAATGTGGGCTCACTTTTTGGGCTATGGATTCACATCGCCGATTGATGACCTGGGGCCGCACAACATTCCTTCGAATCCGGTTCTACTCGATTACTTAACAGAACAAGTCAAAGGCGAAGGCCAATACGATTTGCGTGAGTTGATGAAGTGGATTGTGTTGAGCAAGCCATATTCGCTCTCGAGTCGACGCAACAAATCAAATCAAAAAGACGATCCGCTACTGGGCGTCGCTCCTCGGTTCTCACATTTTTACTTGCGACAGATGCAAGCCGAACAGCTTTATGAGTCACTATTGGTTGCCACCCAGGCAGCTGAGTCAGCGCAAGGCACTTATGAGGAACGAGAGGCTCGCAAGAATCGTTGGTTGCAACAATTCAATCGAGCATTTGGAACCGACGAAGGTGGTGAGTCCACCGACTTCAACGGAACGATTCCACAAGTCTTAATGATGTTCAATGGCGAGATGATTAAAGAGGCCACCAAGACAACTGATGGTGGGCTCATGAATCGTTTGGCTAGTTCGTCGTTGACGCCGAAAAAACAGGTTGAGATGTTGTTCGTTGCTGGTCTCGGGCGAAAGCCTTCTCGCGATGAGACTTCAATGGGGGGGGCTATCTTGCAGTCTCATACCGATATTCGCGAAGGATTGAAAGATCTTTGGTGGGTCATTCTCAATACAAACGAATTTATTCTGATCCATTAATCTCAAATCAAGATTCAGGCATAGCTGCCTGTTAAACTAATACTGCTAACCTACTTTGATCGTTTGTCCCTTGAACGATCCAGCCTAAACCGAAAGAGGTCAACCTATGAGCTATAGAACACCCAAAGGTATGAATCGCCGGCACTTCATGAGCCATCTCGCTGGCGCTTCAGCGATGGCATCCAGTGCCATGATGATGACGAACTCGGTTCGAGCCAATGCGACCAAGTTAGTCAAGAATCAAAAAGCAGCCATTCTCTTGTGGATGGGTGGCGGACCTTCGACGATTGATATCTGGGACATGAAGCCCGGGGCAAGCACCGGCGGTGAATTTCGTCCCATTGCTACCAAAGGTGACATGCAGATTTGCGAGCACATGCCGATGATGGCTCAGCAAATGGACAAGTGCTCTATCGTTCGCTCGATGAGTACTCGCGAGGCTGACCATATGCGTGGTCGCTATTACATGCACACAGGATTTGTGCCCAATCCAAACATCAAGCATCCGAGTTACGGATCTGTTGTCGCTCATGAGATTGGTTCTCAGCGAGAACTGGAAATTCCGTCGTTCGTATCTGTTGGCGGCGGCAGCGAGGGGCCAGGATTCTTAGGAATGGCTTACGCTCCATTTTCAGTTGATTCCAATGGACGTGTTCGCAATCTCGACATGGGCATTACTCCACAGCGACTTACCCAGCGAACCGAAGCCTTGAAGATGCTCGAAGGCAATTTCATTAAACAAAACCGCGGCACAGCCGCCGTTGAGCACGCAAAAGTCGTAAAGAAGACGCTCGACCTGATGACCAGTCAACAAATGGAAGCGTTCCGTGTTGAGAAGGAATCGCAAGCCATGCGAGAGCGTTATGGAGAGAATGGATTCGGACGCGGTTGCTTGCTGGCTCGAAGGCTCGTTCAAGCTGGCGTTCCGTTTGTGGAAGTCAATCTTGGCGGTTGGGACAATCACCAGGGCATTTTCAACTCGCTGCAGAATCAACGACTGCCACAGCTTGATCGAGGCATGAGTGCCTTGTTTGAAGACTTGGCTCAGCAAGGCATGCTCGACTCAACTGCCGTCATCTGGATGGGAGAGTTCGGACGTACGCCGCGTATCAACGGTAACGGCGGACGTGACCACTGGGCTCGCAGTTGGAGTGTTGCTGTCGGTGGAGCGGGGCTCAAGCCTGGAATCGCGGTTGGTGAAACGAACGAAGACGGCACCAAAGTCGTCGGCGAGTCATACACTTCGCAGGATCTGATGGCGACCGTTTGCAAATCCCTCGATATGGATCTGGGCAAGTCATTTATGAGCACCAATGGCCGGCCAATGAAGATTGCCAATGGCGGAAAAGTCATTAAAGAGCTGATCTAAATCTGCTAGCTCCGAGTGCAGTTGCCAATACAGCTTAGCCGTCATGATTGATTTCATGACGGCTTTTTTCGTGGCTTTGCGGCTGTTGTGGTACACCGTGGTGAATTGGAGCCGTAGAGTAGAGAATCAATCTAGCGACAATCTTCAAATTCCTTTTAAATGTCGAGGGAGCTCCGAATGATTTCCGATAGATGATGAGACGGTTGCGATGGTTGTTCGGATGAAGAATAAACAGTCCATGGGAAAGGATGCCTAGGACATGAGGCGGTTAGGCGATTTAGCGTCGATAGTTGATGGAACAGTCGTAGGGGATTCTCACATAGAGATTTCTGGCGCTGCAATTCTCCGCAACGCCACGGGCAGTGAAATAACATTTGCCTTCGACCAAAAATACTACCAGGCATTTCTTGAAAGCGATGCAACAACAGCTGTTGTTGGCTCGCGCGTCGAGATCGATCCGGCTTCAACGAAAAGCGTCATTGTTTCCAATGACCCCGAGTCCGCGTTTAGTCAAATCGTTACCGAATTTCGGCCACCGATTGTGCGTCGAAAAGTCGGCATCAGTGCAGCGGCCATTATCAGCCCATCTGCCATGATTAGCGACGACGTTTCGATCTACCCTGGCGCTGTCATCATGGACGGAGTCAAGATTGGCTGCGGAGCGGTCATTCATTCCAATGTGACAGTCATGGAGAACTGTACGATTGGAGCCAACACCACGCTCTATCCTAGCTGTACGCTCTACGAAAATACGGTTGTTGGCGACCGAACCATCTTGCACGCCGGTGTCGTTTTAGGTTGTCATGGATTTGGTTACAAATCTGCCTCAGGCCAGCATCAACTCTCCTCACAGCTCGGCAACGTTGTCGTCGGCAATGACGTTGAAATTGGTGCCAACTCAACCATTGACCGAGGCACGTTCGACTCGACCACGATTGGTGACGGAACCAAGCTAGATGACTTGGTCATGATCGGACACAACTGCTCAATCGGTCCGCACAACTTGTTATGCTCACAGGTCGGCATCGCTGGCAGCTCAACAACAGGCAGTCATGTTGTGATGGGCGGACAAGTTGGCGTTGGCGATCACTTGGACATTGGCTCGCGAGTCTTGATCGCTGCTAAATCGGGTTTGATGAGTTCGGTTGAAGATGGGCAGAAGATTTTCGGCGTCCCGGCCAAACCTGCTCGTGAGACGATGCAAATCATTGCAGCAACTGCCAAGCTGCCTGAGCTTCGCAAGCAATTCAAAGAAGCGCTGAAACGAATCGATGAGTTGGAGTCCAAGCTGGATTCGACATCAGAGACATGTACCAGTGAATCGGCCGAGAGCAATCTGCCGAGCCAACCGAGCATTCGCAAAGAAGCCGCCTGAAATTTAACCCCGGCTTTGACAATGAATGACCCGAAGAGAATTGGCTTGGTTGCTGGTTGGGGAGATCTTCCCGTCCGCGTCGCAACATCTCTCAAGGCTCAAGGGTACGAGATTTACTGCTTGGCCATCAAAGGTCACGCTGATCCTGTTCTGTCTGACATTTGTGACAGCTATCGCGTTTTCGGTATGGGAAAGATGGGTGCTCAGATTCGCTTTTTCAAGAAAGCTGGAATCACAGAAGCCACGATGGCTGGGAAAGTTTTCAAAACATTGCTGTATAAGAAAATGGCTTGGCTATCTCATTTTCCAGATCTGGCTTGTTGGCGACACTTCTATCCAATCTTTATGACCAAAACCAAAGACCAACGCGACGATACATTGTTGAACACTGTCACCGAACTCTACGCCGCCAACGGGATCAAATTTTCACCGGCCACCGATTTTTCGCCAGAGCTGCTAGTCAACGAGGGGCCACTTACTCGGCGCCGATTGACTGACTCGCAGCAAAAAGATGTTGAGTTTGGATGGCGAATGGCGAAAGAGATGGGGCGACTCGACATTGGGCAATCAGTGGCCGTGATGAATCAATCCGTCATGGCGGTTGAAGCGATCGAGGGAACCGACGCCTGCATTCGCCGCGCGGGTGAACTTTGCGCACGCGGATTCTCCGTGATCAAAGTGGCCAAGCCCAACCAGGACATGCGTTTTGATGTCCCTACGATTGGAGAAGGAACCATCCGAACGCTTCATGAAGCCGGCGGAAAAGTGCTCGCGATCGAAGCTGACAAAACGATTGTGCTCAATCAAGCAGCCACCGTCGAGTTGGCTGATCAGCTTGGTGTTGTTATTGTCGCACTGGCGGATCCTGCGGCTAACCGATCTGTTGCGTAGATGGTGGATTCAGTCGCGTAGACGATGCGAGATTGAACGACGACTTTCGACTACAATGCAGCCTTTCTCAGCGCCGCATTCCTAGCCGAGCCACCTATGAAACCGACTTGCTTTCTCGCTTTCGCAACCCTTTGCATCGTTCTTCATTCGTCTCTTTCGCCGCAACAGGTCGTTGCCCAGCAAGCTCCAGACACAGCTGTGGCTGCAAATGAAATGGTGACTGCAGCCACGCGGTTCCTCGCGCTGCTTGAGCCTGAGCAGCGTGCCCAAGCTAACCTTGAGTTGACCGACGCAGGGCGCGAAACCTGGGAGTTTGTTCCTGATCCGTTTTGCAAAGAACCGCGAAAGGGACTGTCGATCAAAGATATGACGGCTTACCAGCGGGCGTTGGCTGAAGCGATTCCAGCGACAGCGCTTTCACACCGCGGATATCTAGCTGCTCGAACCGTGATGGCACTGGAGCACTTGGTTTTTCTGCAAGACGGCAAAGAGTTTCGCGAGTCTGACAACTATCGCGTTACGATTTATGGCAAACCAACCAAAGGCGGAACGTGGGGATGGCGATTCGAAGGACACCATCTTTCGCTTCACTTGACAATCGTCGATGGCAAGACATTTTCGGTGACGCCTTCCTTTTTTGGCACCAATCCAGCCAACGTTGAGAAGGGCATGCTGGCGGGGACTGAAGTGTTGGACCTTGAGCAATCTCTAGCTCTGGAATTGGTGAACTCGCTTTCGAAGGAACAGTTGAAGTCTGCGATGATTCCAGGCAAGCCAGATATTGCTAACGATAAAGGGGCTCTCGAAATCGCCACGCTCAACCATTCGATTGCTGATCGAGCCAAAGTTGCGTTTGGCGGCGTCAAGATTGGCGAGCTCAATGAACAGCAAAGTAAAAAGCTTAAACGACTGACAAATCTCTATGCAAAGATGTTCCGCTCAGAAGTACTTGCGGGAACTGGTCAGGGCGCTGACATTGGCAACGATCCTTCGCTTTCATTTGCTTGGTATGGTGGTAAGAAGCGGGGAGAGCGACATTATTATCGGATTCTGTCTGACAAGTTTGTGATTGAGTTTGCAAACAGTCAAAACAATGCGAATCACGTTCATGCTGCATGGCGTGACTTTGATAACGACTTTGGCCGTAACATTCTTGGAGAGCATCTAGAGTCGCACGCCAAGTAATCAAGATCAGGGTGTAACGATCAAAGTGCAAACGAGTCAGCGACTTTCAGGTATTGGAATTGAATGTCGCTGGTGATGAACGCGCTGGTGATGTAGGCGCTATTCTTCAAACGCGGCAAGCTCGCGTGGTAGCTCAACCGTTTTGCTCATGGTTCTGTTTCCCATGAAGCAGATCAGCCCAAAACTGTTATTGTTGTTAATTGGGATCTGTACGTTGACTTGAACGATGTCTGTGGCTGCAGTAATCGACGCCGGTTCTACCGAAACAGTAAAGTCAACAATTCGGGCAGCTTCCAGTAATTCTTCGGTGACTCTTTTACAATCTGGCGATGTAGCGCCCGGGATAATTCCGCGTCGAGCACCTTCGAATGCAGCGTTCTCAATCGCACATTGGATCATATGAATTCGGGCGAATTCAACTCCGCCAAAAATCATGACGAAAAAGATTGGCGCCGCCAGCGCGAACTCGACAGCCATTCCTCCACGTCGTAAACGACTTGATCGACGCGTTTTACTTGATCGATGAGTTTGACTCTTCTGGGATGTAACCATTGTGCTGTTCTCGAATAGATTCGTAACTTTTTGCAATGTTTCTTATTCAGTCAAAATTGCAAATGTGCCAACCAAGCGGCGGAATACTTTTTCCAGTGTTTTTCGATCAGGAGCGTAGTAGTGCTCGCCGCCTCCTGCATTGGCAACCAGAATCATGTCAGCTTGATTGGCTTCTTCGCTGAATGTGATCGCGTGAACCGTGATCCCCGCTGCTTCGCAAAGTTCGGCTTCTGGTTCAGGATGTCCACCACGGTTGAACTTTCCGTCAGTTAACACAATGATGACTTTGTTGTTGGCATCTCTACCATTGGCTTCGAAATGTTCCCGCCCAAGTTTTAGTCCCGCTTCAATGTTGGTGCCGCCATTCCAAATCGTCACGTTTAAGTTTTCCATTGCAGTTCGAATTGCAGTGGTACTGGTTGAAAGCGGGCTGTCTAAGCTTGCGTCTGATGGCGTAAATGCTTCACTGCAAGTGTTTCCATCAACGCTCGCAAATGTCACCATGGCGATCCGCTCTTGCACAGGTGTGGCTTCCAGTTCATCTAGAAACTGATTGACGGCACTGTCGAGTGCGAGCCATCTCGATGAATTTTTTGGCGTGTTGCAAACTGTATTTTGCTTTGCAGTGTCATCCATCGTGTCAAGATTGATGTTGTATTTCATTGAGCCGGATCGATCGAGAACAAGAATTACTTCCAAGTCACGAAAACTTGCCGTCGCAGACATGTAAGTTTCAAAAGAAGGTTTTCCGTAGAACTGTCCGAAATAGAGCCCAATGGGTCCATCAGTGGATTCGTTGTCGCGTGCGGCTTCGACGCGGACACTATTGAACGGTGGATTGGCTGCCTCTCTGAAGAACCATGTTCCATCGGCGCGTTTTGATGAACGTCCGAAAATGATCTGATTGTCTTCAAGAGTTAACGGTTCACCTGCCACTGAGTTCGCTTGTGCAACATAGATTGCCGCGGCTCGTGCTGCGTTTACATCTCCGCCCGTTCGAGCAAGTGTGTCGGTGGCGGCTTTGGCAGATAAATCTGCGATGACGCGTACTTCGTTTCGAGTGCGTTGCATATGAGCATAATCGAGGGAGAAACCCAGGATAACAATCAATACCGGCAATAGAATTGCAAAAAGTACCGTGATGATTCCGCGTTTTACTTTGCTAATTGTGCGTTTTGCTTTGCTGAAGTTTTTCATGTTCATTATTTCTTTCTTCTACACAAACTCTCGTGAGGATCTTTTTCCTGACGACTAAGGGCGCTGAGTCGAAACCTCAATTCGAACATGCGAAACGTCGATAAATTGGTTTGAAGGAGTTGTCCAAACTTTGACTGAAAATGGGTCGCCTGACTTTAACTGGCTGAACGCAATACCGCCGGTTTCAACTTCTATGTTGTAGTTTTCAACACCGCGAGCACCGAGAATCAAAGTGATTCGATCTTCTACTTCATCAAGAGTTGCGTTTTGCTTCATTCCAATCAAAGCACCTTCGTGAGCTGCCGAAGTGAGCGTCTGCTTCATGAAGATTGAGGAGTTCACTTCAATCGTGCCCCAAACGAGTAGCACAATGACTGGCAAGCAGAGCGCAAGCTCCATGATTGCGGCTCCTCGTTTTTTCTTGGAAGTTGAGTAGTTCATGGTTGGTTGTGCAATTAAAACCAAGTGCTTAATCGGGCTCGTTTTCAATATAGATGTCCCCCCAATAGGGTTGTCTGCAAAACCCTAAGTTTTGCAATTCGGTCAGATGTCACTTCGTTCTCAACATCAAGAGAAATTCGCAACCTGGATATGAGGTTGTGCGGACCTCAGCAATTGTTCGGGAAATACCGATTGAACGGCCGAATAGACGAGGCTGTGTCATTGGACTAGGAGAACGTAACAGCTATTGCAGCTAGTTTGCCAAGGCGACCAATGCAACGATACGGTGAATCGCTTCGGGCATTCGGTTGGCAAAAGGTCCAGCCCTTGGAGATGGAGACCTGTGCTTGCTGGCGTCGCACATGTTCGTACTCATTGACGCAGTCTGCATGGGTTCGCGTCGCAGTTTCGGGGGGAATTTGCCAAATCGTCTTATTTTCAAATCCAAAGGCAGAGGGATGTCGTCTTACTGGTGAAAGACGATTATCCCTGTGATTCCATTGTGTTTTGGAAGCTGCCATGAAGCCAAAGAAAAGAGTTCTGTTTCGGATCGTGAAACACTCTTTCCAATTTGCGATCGTCTATCTCTTAGTGATTCTGGTCGGACTCGTCCCGGTGAATGGCAGCTTTGTTGAATCAGAAGATGGAATCGAAATCTTTGTTCAGTCAGGTGAGTTCCATTCTGATTTAATTATTCCAATCGATCACAATGTCAGTGATGCTGCTGCTTCCATTGATTGGCGCACTATGTTTCTCCCGTCGCATTTTCAAAGCGATCAGTCCACTAAGTCACATCTAGCATTTGGTTGGGGTGATCGGAGTTTTTTCATCGACACGCCCAGTTTGAAAGACCTCAAAGCCAGGACGGCGATCAACGCGTTGCTGCTTCCTTCTGAAACCGTGATGCATGTGACGTTTCAGAATCGTCCAATTGAAAATAGCAACATTCGCAGCGTTAAAGTATCAAAGGGCCAGTACTCTAAGCTTGTGCGTCACCTCGTTGGATCATTTGCGAAAGACACTGCAGGTGAAATTCAACCTATTGCAGGTGCCGCTTATTCCGGTGGCGACGCATTCTATGTTGCCAACGGATCTTATCACGCATTTCGAACCTGCAACTCATGGGTTGGAGAAGGGCTTCGAAAAACTGGTGTCAAAGTCGGCTGGTTTACGCCAATGCCAAAGACAGTCTTGCTTTACTTGAACGACGAGTGAGCCTCTCAAAGCTCATTGTAGAACTGGGCTGAGCCGCCTCTCGTAATCGCTGAGTAATGGCTTCAGTTGAATTTGGAATGAGGGGTGCCGACAGACGTAGGATGGGCACTCTTGCCCGTCTCTTCTTGAGGATTCCGACAGGCAAGTGCACCCGTCCTGCCCTGAAATTAAATCTGACTGTAGTTGCTAGGGGCTGTCAGGCCTGAATTGACCGGTGGCATACTTCACGCTTGCGTGAGCATGCTTAAGCAAGCGCAAGGCATGGCATCCGAGAAATTGATCAAGTCAACTTGGATAAACCACTAGTCTTCTTTTTCTTCTCCAGCCTGCTTCTTCTTTTGTCGCAAATACTCTTCGATCATCGCTCGGCGACCGGGCTCGTCAGTACGAGAGATCGAGTGAATGCCAACTGAAAACATGTCGGCCAACGCTAAGCCAAAAATTGCAACCAATGTCAGCAGGATCAAACCAATAAAGGCCGCGAGGATCTTTGGCTCGTTCACCCAGTAGATCGCCGCCAGCATGCAGCCGACCGACGCAATCAACGCGCTGCTGATGCCGCGTCGTCGATACTTCCGCAACTCAAATTGTTGAGTGACCGAATTGCTTCCACTGGCCAGCACGTCATCGAGATGACGCTTGTGAGAAAACATCAACAGGATTCCGCCGCTCAGCGCAGCCATGCCAAGCAGCAAAGCCCAGTTCTTTACCGTTTGAGTCGAACTGGCCAAAACAGACAGCTCGCCAAAAAATAGCTCGCTAGAAATCAAGTCACTGAGAATCGAAACGGTCATGTTATTGGCCCCCGTTGAGCTTTTGCATTTGTCGAATCCATTCTAGCAACACTTTCCCTACTTTTCCTAAAGAATCCGCTGAACAATTCTCCACAGTGTCCTTCGTTGTATGCCAAAAAGCATTCTTCGATTGGGGCGTCGGATAGTCAAAATCAATGATGTCGCATGTTTGAATTCTGGCAATCATGTTGAGTGGCAGGTGATCATCACGAATCGTGTGGCCTTTTCTGGGGACAAATTCTTTTACCTTCAGTTGCTTGGCCACGCCCCAAATGCTCCGCGTCAACCGGCCCGCATAGTTCAGACTGTTTACTTCCATCTTGAGCTGTAGTTTTTTGTCGCCGATCATATCGACCAAAACCGCGTACTCATACACAGCGTCGTATCGGCCCGCAGCATACTCGTTGGAGAAAAAGTTCGAGCCAAGGAACATTGGGTCACGTCTGGCGACAAAGACAAATTCTTCTCCATCAAAGAAAATCACATCGATACCATAGTTGCCTTCCATGCTTTGGATGTGCCGCCCAAGCTCGCACAACGCGCCGACTCCGGATCCACCATCGTTGGCTCCGATAAACAATCCCATTGGGTCTCGCCGATCGCGATCAGGATATGGTCTTGTGTCGTAGTGGCAGCAGAAAAGCAATCGCTTGGTTCGCTCTGGATGAAACCTGGCAATCAGATTGTCCAAGCGAACAAAAGCCCCCGTTCGCGGATCGCGTACATTAAACGGTTGCAGTTTCACTTCTGCACCTATCGCTTGAAAGTGCTTCGCCAAATAGGTTTGTTGTTTTTGCATTCCCGGCGAAGTGCTGACTCGGCCGCCAATTTCGCAAACGTTCTTCAAATGTTGAAAGGCAAATTCTTGATCAAACTCAGCTCCAGCTTCTGCGGTGATCGAAATCGCCTCGGCCTTATCCTGTCCAGCAATTTGTCCTGCTTGATTCGCTGGCTCAATCTGCCCTTGGATTTGAGGAGTATTGAATTGAGGTTTTTGACCCAATGGAGCTTGCCCCGTCGTGGGGGACTGCCCTTTCGCTTGCTCCAATGTGAATCCCAACGTGAGCTGGCACAAGCAAATCAAAGCCAATGAGAGTAGGTAAATTCTAGAAAACATTAACGCCTCGATCCGATCCTTCCCGGCTGCGGAAACTCGCGGCCTTCAAGCATTGCAATTGTACGCAAAAAGCCCCACCCTATGCCTATACCAATTCTTTATTGTTGGCTTGGTCGCAGAAGCACGGGTATTTCAATTGGAAAATGCTTAAGCAACTCTTTTGATCTGGATCGATTGTTGGGTCCAAGAGAAAATAAGATTGTTTTCCGGGCAATGCGACTTTTAGTCACTTGAGGTGTATGCGTGGTGAGCAAGAACGTTCGCTTGGAAGCAAACCATCAGGTGAATTTCTTCATTCCAGTAACATTGAACAAACTGAGAAATTTTTAACAAGACATTCACGACTACGACGAATAAGACTTCTTGCACTCATTTGAACTCGGCTAACGCAATGCGACAAACTTCCAATTCAGCTCATTGTTTTATTATTCTGGCAACGTTGGTTGGTCTGGTTTTTGGCGTGTGTTGCCCGCGAGCCGATGCATCGCCATATCGGCAACAGTCAACGGATGAATCCGGGGAATCAATTGAAGCGATCCAAATTCAAGCTCTGGATGGAACAGCCCTCGATGTCGCCGCCGTTGAAGACGAAAACACTTTCACAGTGCTGTGCTTCTTGGGCACCGAATGTCCGCTCGCCAAGCTCTACACGGGACGGCTTGTCCAGCTCAGCAGCGAATTCAAAAACGTTCGGTTCGTTGGAATCTTTCCCAACGTTCAGGATTCGAATCAAGACATCGCTAAATTCACCAAGTCAAACAATGTCGAGTTTGAGTTCGCGAAAGATATTGATAACGAGATTGCAGATCGTTTAGATGTTTTGCGAACGCCCGAAGTTATCTTGTTGGATGCGAGTCTCCAGATCCGCTATCGAGGTCGTGTCGACAATCAATATTCTCCCGGCGTGTCGCGCAACAAAGCTACATCTCATGAATTGCGGAATGCGATTGAAGAACTGGTCGCCGGTAAACCTGTTTCGATTGTGAAAACTGAACCTGAAGGCTGCTTGTTGGGCCGCGTCAGGAAAGTTGTAGACTCTGAAACGACAAGTGACGAAGTTGATTCAAAAGTGAACGTCACATTTTCGAAACAAATTTCCAGAGTCCTACAGCGCAACTGTGTTGAGTGTCATCGAGAAGGCGAGATTGGTCCGTTTACATTGACGGACTATGACGAAACCGTTGGGTGGGCTGACATGATATTGGAAGTCATTGATGACGGACGGATGCCGCCTTGGCACGCGAATGAAAGTCATCCGCAATTTTCCAACTCCAGAAAGATGAGTAGTGAGGATAAACAGCTACTTCATGCATGGGTCGCCCAAGGTGCCCAGCTAGGAGATCGAAAGGACTTGCCAGCGCCCTATCGCGGAACAACTGGTTGGCACTTGCCGAAAGCTCCGGACAAAATCATTGCGATGCGAGATCGGCCATTCACTGTTCCCGCCGAAGACACTGTTGACTATCAATACTTTGTTGTCGATCCTGGTTTCAAAGAAGATCGTTGGGTGAGTGCGGCGGAAGTTATGCCTAGCAATCGTTCTGTCGTTCATCACAGTATCGTGTTCGTCAGACCTCCCGACGGAGTGCGAATGACTGGAGTCGGGTGGTTGGCGTCGTATGTTCCCGGGCAAACTTTGCTCGCTTCGCAAAAGAGTCAAGCAAGATTGATTCCCGCCGGTTCCAAACTTGTTTTTCAACAGCACTACACGCCCAATGGAACCGAGCAATCAGATGTGACAAAAGTCGGCTTGGTCTTTGCTGATGAAAAAGATGTTGAATGGGAATTGACGACTTTGATTTCGCTTGACCAAACGTTTGAGATCAAGCCAGAAGATCCGTCTCACAAAGTTTCAGCAGAACTTCCGTGGCTTCCAAAGGGTGGCGTCTTACTTTCGATCGCACCTCACATGCACTATCGAGGTAAGTCGTTTAAGGGCTTCGTAACGGATAAGAAGACGGGAGATAAGAAGACGTTGCTCGACGTTCCCAGCTACGACTTCAATTGGCAACACCGGTACGAACTGTTGAATCCGATTGGACTCAGTGAAATTGGTTCGCTGTCGATGGAAGTCGAATTCGATAACTCGAAAGACAATCCGTTCAATCCTGACCCCTCGCAACATGTGACTTGGGGCGATCAGACTTGGGAAGAAATGGCGGTCTGTTTTTACGACGTGACACTTCCGCGTTCTCTTGATGAGTCGGAAGATGAAGACTCAACTGAGCAGGCAAATCCTTTTGAGTCAAATGTCACGTCAAAGGTCGCGGACAACAAGCCAGTTGATTCGCCAGAGGTGCTGGCTGAAATTGATCGGATCGAAAAGCAATACTTCGATCGTTTTGACAAAAACAAAGACGATCGCGTCGTGATGGACGAACTGCCGTTGGCATCACGTCACTGGAGTTTTCGTCGACTCGACAGCAATGACGATGGGAAGATTTCAAGGCCTGAGATTCGGGCACAAGCAAGATCTAGAGTTCGCCGTCGCAAAGATTGACGCTCGCAAATTTTAAATCAACGCCCGTTCGGCACAGTCAGACTTTACGAAGTTGGCTGAAACTCAAGCTTTTACTCGACTACATCAAAGCCACGACTTCATGTTCGAAAAGTTCAGTCGCTCAACACAATGGATTGTCACTCGCCCATGGCTGACGCTATTGTTGCTCATAGCCATTACTGCTGGTGCGACGATTGGGCATCTCAAGCCAAGCTTGATTACGCAACTTTTCGAAGAGTCGACGCCAGCGGTTGCCACCGATCAGGAACTTTCGGAGAACGACGTCTTTGAGGATCGCCCTGATGTTGAGCGATACAGCTTTGGTGCTCAAGCCATTTTGGTGGTCGAGTCGGATCAGTTCTTCACTTCGCAAGGTGTTAAAGCCATGCGGCATGTCATTGAGAGCCTTCGTGCAGAACCATTCGTTGCCAGTGCGACTTGGATGGACACAGTTCCAATGCTCAACATGTTCGGATTGCCGGAACCGCTTTTCCCGCATTCTGAGTCGTCCGCTACTTTGTTTGAGGCGTCGAAGAAGAAAGCCCTTGCTCACCCGTTTATCAACGGACAGCTTCTTTCCGAAGACGCGCAGACGTTGATTGTGATGGTCGATTTTGATTTCCTGTTTATCGAGAACGACGAGCAATGCATTTCTGGACTTCGGGAAGTCGCGGAAGATGCCGCGAAAAAGTATCCGGATGTTCCATTGGAATTTTCAGTGACCGGTCGGCTGCCCATTTTCAAAACAATGGTCGAAAGCAGTGAGGCGAATAACTTTTACTTTCAATTGATCGGCTACGGCGTGATTGCTTTAATGGCTGTCATTCTGTTTCGTGGAATCTCTGCTGTTTTTGTGGTCGCCCTTGCTCCAGCCTTGGGAGTCTTCTGGACGCTCGGATATGTCAACTTTTTTGATTTGGGAAATAACCCGTTCATCGAAGTCATTCTGCCAATCCTAGTCAGCCTCGTCGGACTTACCGACGGCGTGCACTTAATGGTTCAGATTCGCAAGCTGCGAGTGGCGGGAGCTAAACCGGTTGATGCGGCTCGCGAAGGGATTGGCCAAGTCGGGCTGGCCTGCGCGCTGACTTCTCTGACTACCGCGATTGGTTTTGGTTCGCTCATGCTTGCCAATCACAATTACGTGCAAGAGTTTGGTGGATGCTGCGTTCTGGGTGTGACGCTAACTTTCATTTCGGTCGTCACGGTAATTCCATTGGCTTGCTCGACTTGGCTCGGTAAGTCCATTCATGTGGGGCACGACAAAAGCCTGATCGACAAGAACCTGAACAAGATTTCTGGCATCATTGATTTTGTGCTGCCGCGGCGGAAACTGGTAAGCATCGTGGCAATCTTGTCGACGATCATTTTGGTTGCCGCTTCGGCCACGCTTCGACCAGACGAACGCCAATCTGCTCAGTTACCAACACGTAGCGAGCCAGCGATTGCGCTCAAAAAGCTAGACAAGGCGATGGGTGGTTTGGAAACGGGATCCGTGAGAATCGATTGGAATGCATCAGTCGATTCGCGTTCTGTCGAGGTTATGGAGGTCGTTGAGAAAGTTGATCAATTGCTTGGCGTTGAGCCTTTGATTGGCCATCCGCTATCGATGAAGACGCTCGTCGATTCATTGCCAGGAGATGGAAACGCGGCAGATCGAATGTCGATGCTTGAGCTATTGCCGCCGCCGATCAAGCGCGCGTTCTACGAACCTGAGAATCGGTTTGCAGAAGTCATGTTTCGCGTGCGAGATCTTGGAATCGCGCAATATAGTCCGGTATTCAATCGAGTGAAGTCTGGGCTTGAAGAGATTGAATTGGAACATCCAGAGTTCTCGTTTGAAATGGCGGGCGATGCCGTTTGGCGTTGGGAGAATCTTTACCAGATCGTGCTGGACCTTGCGTTTAGTCTCGGTACCGCAGTGATGATCATTTTTCTGGTCCTTGCGTTAGTGTATCGCTCGCTACGAATCGGTTTGATTTCGTTTGTGCCCAACCTGTTTCCTTTAGCCGTTGCCGGTACTTACCTAGCCTTCACAGGTCAGTCGCTCGAAGTCGTTGTTGTTTGTGCGTTTACGGTGTGTCTTGGCATCGCAGTCGATGACACGATTCACTTTCTCACGCGATACAAAGAAGAGAAAGAGATTTGTGCAACGGATGAAGAGGCGATTCGTAATGCGTTCACTGGCGTCGGTACAGCGCTAATCATGACGACCATTGTGTTGGTTGCAGGTTTTTCTACCGTCATGTTTAGCGACTCGCGAGACCATTTCATTTTCGCCTCAATGGGAACGATCACGATTAGTTCTGCCCTGTTTGCGGATCTCGTTTTCTTGCCGGCTTTGCTTTCTTGGTTCTGCGATCCTGATGATAAAAAGCCGAAAGAAGTCGACTCGGTAGCCAAGCCGTGAAGATACTTGTTTTTGAATGGCTGACAGGCGGAGGCGTTTGCGACCTGCATCCACTGGACGCAGAAACGAACGGTCTGCTTGGCGAAGGAATGGCAATGTTGTCGACGATTTGTCATGACTTCACCCGTGCCGGTCACGAAGTGTTGACTCCGATTGATCACAGCATCGATGTCGATCTCAAAATTGAAACCAACCCTTCGATTGAAAAGCTCAAGGTCACGACTCAGAGCGAACTGGATTCACATTTGCAACGGGCCGCTGAACTGGCGGACGCGATTCTGTTGATTGCACCCGAAAGTGATCAATGTTTGGAGCAAGTCTGCCAAGCCATGCAGCCTTGGCGAGAGAAGTTGATCAGCCCTAGTCTCAAGTTGATCCAGTTGACGTCAGACAAGTGGCGATGCCATCAGCACTTGGTCAAATCCGAAGTGCCATGTCCGGCGACGATCCTGTTGCCCACGGATGAATTGCACAGTCAGTCGGTTTTAGATTTGACTAATGGACCGATCGTTATAAAGCCTGTTGATGGAGCCGGAGGTGAGGGTGTCGTAATCCTAAACGATTGGGATTCGGTAGCCCGATGGAAGTCTTCGCATTCAAATTCATCTTTTGATGAATTGTTTCGCAGATCCGTCGCACAAGAGTTTATTGATGGTTTACCAGTAAGTGTTTCAGTAGTGTTGCATAGCGACGGCGAGCCGCATTTTTGCGAAGCGATGGAGCAAGTGTTTCATCAATCTTCGTTGGGAGCGGATAGTTTTTGCGGAGCGGAGAGTTCGTCTGGAGAGACGCGAGTCGGGTCCTATTTTCACGCTCGAGAGATCAAGGACGCTGACATTCTGCAACGAGCGAGAAAATTGGCGGTCGCCACCGTTGGTTGTCTGCCCAGATCCAATGGCTATCTAGGAATCGACATGGTCATCAGCAATCAATCTGCAGGCTCTGACTGTGTGATCGAGATTAATCCTCGGCTGACCAGTTCGTACGTCTCGATGTCGGCAGGGGTTAGAGAGGAACTGATTCGATTGATGATCCGCTAACTGGCGTGGGATAGGATTTCAGCCTGTCAAATACACACGAAGCGCTCGATGCACAGGCTGGAAGCCCGTGCCCGCCATTTCGCGTATACGTTCTACGAATATTGAATAGAATGAGAAGCGAACTTTTGATACCTCAATTGGTTTCGCATCAAACGACTTGCCTTCTCTCCATCGAACAGCACTTCTCAAAATGATTCGGCAGCCCAACTCTCCAGAACTTCAAACTCTCGCCAGCGAAATCCGTTCGATCTCAGCTGATTCAGGAGATGTACACCAATCCAATTCTTGGCCTTCAAAACAGTTGCAACTTTGTGCAGACGCTGGGTTTTACCGTTGGTTCGTCAGCACAGAGGATGGCGGATTCGGCTGGAGCGCCAGCGACATCGCGAAAGGTTATCTTGAGTTAAGCTCCGCTTGCCTGACAACAACCTTCGTTCTCACACAACGTATCGCTGCAATTCGTCGGATTGCTGGTTGTGAAAACGTAGCTCTGCGCCAAAGAATGTTGTCCGGAATGCTCGATGGAAGCCGAACTGCAACCGTTGGCATCTCGCACTTAACGACCAGTCGCAGACATTTGAAAAAGCCAGCGTTGACAGCGGTCGAGCATGGTGATGGGTTTCAGATAAATGGCTTCAGCCCTTGGGTTACCGGTGGACTGGGTGCCGACTTCATTTTGATGGGCGCTCAAGTGGTTACAGAAACCAATGAAGTTACAGATGAGCAAGTTTTGTTCGTGGCGAAATCGAATGCCAATGGAGTTGCAGTTCAGCCAGGTCAAAAGCTTGTTGCGTTGTCAGGAACTCAGACAGGTTCAGTCACCTGCGACAACTTGTTGATCCCCAGCGAAGACGTTCTTGCGGGGCCAGTTGAAAATGTTTTGGTTGGCAACGGTGGCGGTGCTGGAGGCTTACAAACTTCGGTCCTTGCCCTTGGGCTGGTTAAATCGGCCATTGAATTTATGGAAGTAGAAGCAACTAAGCGCGAGGAACTGGCATCGGCACAAACAGAACTTCGCGCGCAGTACGATCAGCTTTGCAGTCAGCTCTTTGCCGCAGCAGACGTGGGTGATTCGAGCTCAGCGGCGACGATTCGGACGCAAGCCAACAGTCTTGCCCTTCGCGCGACTCAAGCTGCATTGGTGGCCGCGAAAGGATCTGGGTTTGTCGAAGGCCATCCTGTCGGACGTTGGTGTACCGAAGCTCTCTTCTTTCTGGTTTGGAGCTGTCCGCAAAACGTGGCCCAAGCCAACCTCGCTGACTTTGCTACCTGCACGTTGTAGCTGAGAAAATTCGAGTCGCAGGGCGACGGCAGCCAATAGTCTTGGGTATGAACCCGATGTCAATCCGTTTTTTAAATCGAAAGCCACCAAGCGGCGGCAGTAGGAGTCATTTGAGATTGCGGTCGCGCTTTATGAGTAGGAACTTGCCGAGACTTTTCTTCAGGTAGTTGAGCGAGATATTCGGTCAATCTCTGTTGGGACCGGGGCTATCGCCCAACGGCACTTACTTTAGATTCAAAACTTGCCTTTGGTCTTCGTTTCGTGAGCTGGTGTGGCGTTGTTTTCTTTGGGAGGGCGAAGCTCCTGCTGAGCCAGCGGTCGAGAAAATAGCTCTCTGGATTCGGTAAAACTCGAGCGATCCAACTTTGAACTGTTTAAGTAGCCAGGCGTTTTCAGCTTCTGGCTCAGCTGGAGCTTCGCCCTCCCAAAGCGCTCACAGTCAATCGAAGGGGTAAAGTAAGTGCCATTGGGTGATAACCCCGGTCCAAGAAGTTCCAGTGTGTTTTGGCTTGAGAGAAATCTGCAAGCCTTCCTCACGCTTTAACACGGCGACCTTCGAGTCTTGCGATTTGTGTAGGGTGGACGTGCCTTGTCCAATCTTTCACAAACGTGACAGTCGAAGGAGAATGTCTAACCTACGTATCGCTTAGGAGGCCTCTACCAATGAGTGGCGATGGTTCCAACGAATCCGATCCAGAGTCGAATCTGGATTGGGAGAAGGCGTATCAAGTCGATGATTCATCGCTGGTATCAGACTCAGATAAGAATCTGAAAGCGACGATTCCCGAAGTGCAGGAAGAGCCTGAGGAGCATCGCAAGCTACGATTTGGCAATCTGGAAAAAGCGATCTTGGCCAGCTCTGTTGCCATATTTCTGGTTTGGAAAGTTTGGGACAGCACGAGTGCTTATGGCTGGGCCGGTTCTTTTGTGAGTGACATTCCAACCAGAGTGTTGAGAATCACGATCACGGGCTTGGGCGCCGTCATCTTAGGAATTGGTTTCGTGGCCCCCTATTTCTTGTGGCGGTCGAAACTGCTTACCGAAAAATGGTTTTCCGCGCCAGGTGATTGGCTAATTGCCGTGATTGCATTTGGATCGCTGCAAGGCCTACCTGTTTCAATTTGGTTACTGGCTGCGGAGTTCGAGCTGAACGATCTATTGTTTTGGAATGAGGTCGCGCATAGTTTAAGGTGGACTATCATTGGGCTCGCGAGTCTCTTTGCGTTATGGGCTGTTGTGAAGTGTCAAGGATTGCACTGGAAGATTTTGTTTCTGGTGCTCCTCGTGCCAAGTCTGTTTGTCGAGTCGGCCTGCACGTACCTGTTTGTTGAAAAAGTCACAATCATGCGAGCTACTGCGGCTTGGACTTTGATGGGCGGATTTCTGTTGCTGTTTGCCCTTGATGTCGATCGCAGTCGGAACATCAAACGAGACTGGTTTCACAAACTCGGTGTGGGCGTGGCAGTTGTCTTTCTGCTCGTCATCCCCGCGTTGATGCTAGTCCTGTCGGTGGTGCAGAACCGTCTGCTGATTCTTTGAATCATGCCTTCAGAGATCGCTGGGTTCTTGGGTCGGTCAGCTCGCCACGGTCAATTGAAACTCCGACTAAGATTCTCTGATTGATTGAACTTGGCGCGAAGCATCAATTCACCTCCGTTTACGCTTATGGTTGCGTCGATTGAGGTTCCATCGCTCTCGTTGATTGTCATCACCCCATTTTCCATGTCACCGTGTTGCCAATAATGGAGATTGGTAAGATTGCCATGTTGATCATTGTATACGGGGATCGATAGCTTGGTTCTCCTAACCAGTCTTGTAGTCGGGTCAGTATCGAAGGGGATGCTGAATTCAATTGACGGCTGCTTCTGCCCCGCTGTCAGTGACACTTGAAGTTGCGTCGAACAACGGACCGTCAGGAAGTGTGTGTTGCCTTCTTTGTGAACCTGGTAGACGGGATCTTTCACTTGGAAGATGCGGAATTCCGAGCCGTTAAAAATGTGGAATTCGTCAAGCTTGGGATTTCGTTTCGACGTGGCAAATGCCAGCGCGATGGCGCACAGAACCGCCAAGCCAATGAGTGACAATAAGGAATATTGAAATCGAACTCTCAATAAAAGTCCTAACGGCATCAGACAGCCAGAAACTGGCTGTCGATCAAATTAGCCCGACCAAACAAGGATTCTATCCAACGTTGGCTTGAGTCCAGTTCCCGTCAACCAATCTCCAGACATCACCAGGATTCTTGTCTTGCAAGATCTCAGGTAATCGGTGAGGTCGAATGTTGTCAAACGACTGCAGCATTGAAAACCGGACGATTGATCCCGGCAGTCCAACAGCAGTGAAGCCGGGATGCCCAGTGGCTGGGAAAGGTCCGCCATGGTTCATCGCTGCCGAAACCGCGACACCGGTTGGCATCTTGTCGTTCAATAATCGTCCGACGCGTTGGCGAAGGTTCGGAACGATCAAGTCGTAGTGGCTGTCGTCGCTACCGTCGGCCGCTGAATAAACGCAGCCCGTTAGGTTACCTTCGAGATGAGCCAGAACTTCGTTGGCTTGCTCGATCGAACTGGCCAATACAACCAGTGTCGAATTGCCAAACGCTTCTGTCTGCAACGCTTCGGCATTGGCAACAAACGTGTCACCAGAGACTTTAAGGATAGTGTTTTGGTGGCTGTAGCCTTCGCCGCCACCCGCTTCAGCACCGCATACGGCTTCAGCTCCAGCGGCCTTTAATGTTTCAACGGCGGCCGCCAATCCATTTTGTCCTGATTTAGACAGCAACGTTCCGACAGGTGCTGCGGAAAATTTCTCGGCCAATGAACTCACAAACGATTGGCTCTCTTCGTTTTCCAAAGCGATCACCAAACCGGGATTGGTGCAAAACTGACCGGTGCCCATCAAGCAACTTCCTGTTAGTTCATCTGCGATCTCAGCTGACCGTTCCGTCAGAGCACCCGGCAGAATGACAACGGGATTAACTGAAGACAGTTCAAGGTAAATTGGTTTGCCAACCGAGTCGGCAGCGGCCTTTAAGACCAATCCAGCGTTTCGGCTTCCCGTGTAACCGATTGCGGCCAATCTCGGGTCTTTGGCAAGTCGTTCACCATCTGCGTGAGCGGTGCGATAGATAAGTTGAACCGTTCCAGCAGGCATGCCTGTTTCGTCGGCGGCGGCTTGAGCCTCTTCGGCGAGCAATCGCGTCGTTCCAGGATGCATCGAATTGGCCTTGCCAATGACTGGATTTCCAGCGGCGAGCGCGGCGACAAAATCTCCGCCGGAGATGCTTCCAAAAGCCAACGGGAAATTGTTAGGGCCAAACACTGCGACTGGACCGATGGCGGCGTAGCAAGACCGAATGTTGGTTTCGCTGTCGATCACAGGCATGCACCAGCTTGCTGAACGAGCCGCAGCGGCGCCCTGTCTCAATTGGCCAGTTGTCCGGCCAAGTTCACCCACCAAACGGGTGTCTGCCGGCAATGCTGTTTCCTGAGACGCAATCGCACGGATTTCGTCACCGCGAGCTTCGATCCGATCAGCGTACGCTTCTAAGAACGTCGCAATCTTTTCGCGTGGCATTCCGCGGAGCGTTTGGTACGCTGTTGCCGCTGCATCGAGGGCGGCTTCACATTCCGCCCAACTGCTGACTGGGTAGTCTTCTAGGATCGCAGTAGCGGCTCGTGGATCTTCGGCTTGGAAAGTGCCCGTTGAATCTGAGGCTTGCCATTTGCCGGCAATGAGAACAGGATGAGTCGCCATGTGAAACTTTCTGAAGTATTTTGCTTATCGTAGTGACCCGCAGGTCAGAGAACAAAATACAATAATCCGGCATTGTTGCAACCGAACCAAATTTTAACGCCCGTAAACGGATCAATCGTTTCGATATATGATCCGGTAGTGGCCAGTTTTCAATTAGAAAAAATGAAGCGTATCAAAGTTATTGACTCTCACACTGGTGGCGAGCCAACTCGAATCATTGTCGAGGGAGGGCCGGACTTAGGGGGCGGGTCGCTGAGTGAACGACTTGAAGTGTTTCGTCAGAAGTTCGATCAAATTCGCAGCGCGGTCGTTAACGAGCCACGAGGTTCAGACGTCTTGGTCGGCGGAATGCTGTGCGAGCCCGTTAGCCCTGACGCGACTGCCGGAGTGTTGTTCTTCAACAATGCGGGTTATCTCGGCATGTGCGGTCATGGCACAATTGGGCTGATGGCGACCCTCAAGCATCTTGGGAAGATCGAAAGCGGCATGCACCGGATCGAGACACCTGTCGGAGACGTCGTTGCCTCGGTTGAAAACGACGGAAGCGTTTCTGTTGAGAATGTTTCGAGCTACCGGTTAGCCGCCGATGTTACAGTCGACGTTCCTGATTACGGAACGGTTGTTGGCGATGTTGCGTGGGGTGGAAATTGGTTTTTCTTGGTTAAAAATTCGACTGAAGAACTGAATGTGAAGAACGCAAGTTATCTTTCAGGCGTCACATTGAAGATCATGTCCGCGTTGTCAGCAAATGGAATCACGGGTGCAGGCGGAGAAGTGATTGATCATGTTGAACTCTTTGGCCCGCCGCTCGATTCCAATAACCACAGTCGCAACTTCGTGATGTGTCCCGGCGGTGCTTACGATCGCTCACCATGCGGAACAGGCACCAGTGCGAAGCTGGCTTGTTTGGCGGCAGATGGCAAACTGAAACCGGACGAGGTCTGGCGTCAGGAAAGCATCGTCGGTAGCGTCTTCTCGGCACATTATCGTGAAGACCTTGACGCGGCGCCAGACCAACAGGGTATTATCGCGACCATCAAGGGGACGGCTCACATTTGCGGAGAAGCGACTTTGATTCTTGATCCTGACGATCCATTTTGCATGGGGATCCCACAATGAAAGTAGGGCAGGGGGATCGAGTTGTTGTCATTGGTGGTGGCGTGATCGGCACAATGTGCGCGTGGAACTTGCTCAATGCGGGGTGCCAAGTCACGATTGTTGATCGAGAAAAATTTGGCGCGGCTTGTTCGCATGGAAACTGTGGCTACGTTTCACCCAGCCATGTGTTTCCACTTTGCCAACCCGGAGCAATCAAGAAAACACTGTTCGCAATGCTTAAGCCCAATTCGCCGTTTGCGGTGAAGCCGCGATTGTCGAAAAGTTTTGTCAGCTGGTTCTGGAATTTTTCTCGCCGGTGCAATCATAAGGACATGATGGCCGCTGGTGTTGGTCGTCATGCGATGTTGCAATCTTCAAAGCAGCTATATCAAGAGCTTGTCGCGAACGAAGGAATCGATTGCGAATGGAAAGAATCTGGTTTGCTTTTCGTTTTTGATCATGCGAAAGAGTTCGAAGCGTTCGGGGAAACGGACGCGTTATTGCGAAAAGAGTTTGGCGTTGGAGCAACGGCTTACGATGGTGAGCAATTGGTAGAGCTCGAACCAGCGATCAAGGCAGGATTCGGAGGGGCTTGGCACTACGAAGGTGATTGTCACATGAGGCCAGACAAGTTGCTGTCTCAGTTGCGTGCGAAAATGGAAGCCCGTGGAGTTGAGATTGTTGAAGACTTTTCGGTTGATGAGTTTGTCCGAGAATCGGGAGCGGCGGTTTCGGTAAGCAGCAAAGGCTTAGCTGACTTAGAAGCCGACCATTTTGTCGTGGCGACTGGGGCAATGACACCGTTCTTAAACAAGCACCTTGGGGTTAATGTTCCGATCGAACCGGGCAAAGGGTATTCGCTAACGATGCCAACGCCATCGCGGATGCCGAAAATCCCGATCATCTTCGAAGACTCTCATGTGGCGATCACGCCGATGGAGTCGAAGTATCGAATTGGTTCGACAATGGAGTTTGTTGGTTACGATACGTCGATCAATCCAAAGCGGTTGGAGTTACTCAAGACTGCGGCAGAGAAATATTTGCATGAGCCACACTGTGATCCAATCGAGGAGACTTGGTTCGGCTGGCGACCAATGACTTGGGACGGCAAGCCAATTATTGATCGAAGTCCGGCGATGAAGAACGTTTGGATTGCTGCAGGTCACAATATGTTGGGGCTGAGTATGGCAACGGGGACGGGTCGGTTGATGAAAGAATTAATGTTGGGCGAAGATCCGCATATTGATCCGAGCCATTTTTCGGCATCACGGTTTAAGTAGCAAGTGCGCCACGGGGGCTGATGAACAAATCCCAACCCGAAGCGTGAGCGAGGAGGAAGCGAGGATCAAGCAGCCTCCTCTTACTAGGTTTTTGTTCGTCAATAAGTAACGCAATGGAATCGTTTACGGTGACCATTAGATTGAAGTGACAACAATACAAGCCCATGCGCAAGCGAGTGGTTTTCGCGGCAGGTTCACTCGCTTGCGCTTCGTGCTTGTATTAGTTGCGCTGCTCGACGCAAATTTCTACAACGACTCCGGTTAATCTTTCGTCGCTAATATTTAGCCTTCGGTTGGTGGTGGGTACCCAAAGCAGGGACAGTGAATCGCTGCGTGTCTTTGAGTACAATATTCAAGATCTCATACGCAATCTCTTGGTTCGAAGAAGCAAAATGAAAAACTGCATTGTTGATTTTGTCGTTGGCGTCTTGATGCTAGGTTTGGTGTCTACGTTTGGTTCATCTGTTGCGGCACAGGACGCAAAGCCTGTACGCGCAAACGATGATGCTCAAGAGGCAGACTCGCCCAAAACCACTTCCGCCGAATCGAGCTTCCGAAGGTTACCACTTTATCAATCCACCGATTGGCCAGCGTTTCGAGGAACTGGTGGTCGAGGAGTGGCTGAGGGATTTGCGGTTCGAACTCGATGGAACGCAAAGATTTCTTCGGTAGACGAAAAGGTAGACGAAAGCCCCACTGGAGAAGCGAAGTCTGAAGTTGCCAGTCCTGAAGGCGTTAAATGGCAGACGACTGTGCCGGGGCTAGGTCATTCCAGTCCAGTCATTTTTGGTGACAAGCTTTTTCTCGTCACAGCGGTTGCAAGCGATGGCAAAGGTCCATTGAAAGTTGAATCCGGTGGCAAGCCGACTGCCGCTGACGACAATGGCGAACAAGATTGGCTGATCTTGTGTTACGACAAAACCACGGGGAAGGAACTTTGGCGTCAAACTGCATACAAAGGTAAGCCTCGGGCGACGCGTCACTCCAAAGCGACCCACGCCAACACAAGTGTTTGCGTCGACGGTCAACACGTTCTTGTGTTTCTTGGCTCAGAGGGTTTGCATTGCTTTGACATGGCCGGCGAGCGTCTTTGGAAGCGTGATTTGGGCGTCATTAATATCAGCAAATACGGAATTGGATGGGGCTATGCGAGCTCTCCTGCGATTCATGGTGATCGAATTGCAATCGTGTGTGATGACCCAGACAATCCATTTGTCGCGGCGTTGAGATTGAGCGATGGTGAAGAGGTTTGGAGGACGGCTCGAAAAGACGATTGTGAACGAAACTGGAGTACGCCGTTGATTCATTCGCAAGACGGCACGACTCAAGTCGTCGTCAACGGCTGGCCTTGGGTTGTGTCATACGACCTTCAGACTGGTAAAGAGATTTGGCGAGTCAAAGGTGGCGGCGATAATCCTGTCCCAACACCCTTCGAAGCCCATGGTTGGTTTTATATCACCAGTGCACATGGTGGGCCGGCTCCAATTTTCGTTGTCCAACCCAACTCAAACGGAACGCTGGAACAAAACGATGCTGGAACTGACGCGAGTGAAGACTCCAACGAATCCAGTGTGTCGAATGCGAAGGCTGGTTTAGTTTGGAGTTCGGAAAAAGGCGGATCTTACATGTCGACGCCGGTTGTCTACGGCGACTATCTCTACTTGGGGAACTCCAACGGGATCGTTCGTTGCATTCACGCCAAGACTGGCGAGAGAATTTATCAAAAGCGATTGGGAAAGAAGGCGGGAGTGATCGCTTCATTGGTCGCCGCCGATGGAAAGATTTTCTGTGCGTCGGAAAACGGTAACGTTTATGTCTTAAAGTCAGGGCCTGAATACAACGTCTTGGCGATTAACGAAATGGGAGAGCCGTGTTTGGCGACTCCCGCGATTTCCGCAGGCGTGTTGTTTATTCGAACAACCAATCGCCTAGTGGCGATTGAGTAATTGTCGTCCAGTCGCTCTGGCAGTGGTTTGGCGCATTTGACGAAAGTAGAACGGTGGTCTCCACGTGGTCTCCACCGTTTGCGCGCTGAATGTGTTGGTGCTCAATTTCTTTTGATATGAATACTTTGCTGCCATCCATCGCGCTAAATCACGGTGCGGACCACCGCGCCACTATTTTGGAGACAAAAGGTAGAACGGCAGTGGCTCCTGATTCTACTCAGGGACGATCGCTTGAGCCGTTCGGTCACCGATCACGAAATGGCCTAGCAATTTTCCTTGCTTGTTAGTGATCAACCACAACTCGCCTGGCCGCGTTTGATAGGGTTTGAACCAGCCTTGCTCTAAAGTTCCGTACGGATGCCGCTGGCCCGTATCATCGACTCGAAAGACGTCTACTGGTTGTTTGCTTTTGTTGTTGAAGAAGACATCAAATGGATCTCCGTCAGGCTTTGATGCGGGCAGCTCTTGTTCGTTGGCTGGATGCCAGTTGAGTTCAGTAAGCGTCGTCATCTTGGCTGGGATAAACGGAGCATATTTTGCTGGAGCGAGTTTCTTGAGACGTTCAAGCTGCTCAGCAAACTCAGGCTTGCCGGCCAGATTCTTCCATTCGAATCGGTCCGACTCGATATCGTAGAGCTCTTCATCTCCATTGTCGTAATGGATGTAACGAAATCGTTCACCGCTAATTCCATAATTGTCAGGCCGTTGCATGTGCGTGATCGCAACGTGCGGCCACTCGGCCTGCGCATCACCGAGCAGTGGCATCAGACTTGGCTCTTGCTGATTTTCTTGATCGGGCAATCCAGCCAACTCGGTTAACGTTGGGTAGAGGCTTGCCAGGCTGACTGGTTGATTGCAAACAGAACCGGCTTGCGTACCATTAGGCAGAGAACTCGTTCCTTTGGGAACGTTAACAATCAATGGAACGCGTGAGCAGACCCGCCAAGCCGTATACTTTTGCCAGTGTTGTTTCTCACCTAAATGCCAACCGTGGTCGCTCCAGAGGACGACGATCGTGTTGTCGCGATTGGGGCCTTTTTCCAACGCGTCAATCACGCGGCCCACCATCGCATCAGCAAAAGCGATTGACGCGAGATAGCCTTGTACACCTTGCTTCCACTGATCTTGAGATTGGATGTGATCGAAATAGCGATTCGGACCCTTCTTTTGTCCTGCAGGCGGCAAGTCATCGAGATCGTTTTCTTTATAGCCGGGCGGCAACTGGATTTCGTCTAACGGAAACTGATCAAAGTACTTCTTCGGTACAAACCAGGGTTCGTGTGGTCGATAAATTCCGCAAGCCAGAAAGAAAGGTTTGTCATGGCGTTTGTTGAGCTGTTTACCAATCCATTTGGAAACAAGCCAGTCGCCTCCAAATTCTTCGTCGGTAACGTCTAGTGGTCCCCAGTCCGTTTCAATGTATTGCCATGGGCCACCGCGCGGCAAGTTCACGGGGCGCGTTTCAGGATAGAGCGTTCGAGGGAACGGATTCTCTGTCTCCTTGGCGGGATAGTACTGGTCCCAAGAATTCGCATCGATAAAGTAGTGCAGGATCTTTCCCGAGCCGGCTGACCAATATCCATTTCGCGAAAAGTATTTTGGGATCAACTCTGCGTCCGGCATTTTGTCGCGCATCCGTTGTCGATTGTCATACAGCCCCGATCGGTAGCAAGGAATTCCAGTCATGATTGCAGACCGCGACGGATTGCACGCAGGCGAGGGACAATGGGCGTTGGTGAACAACATGCTTGTTGATGCCAGCCGATCAATGTTCGGAGTGCTGGCTTGCGGGTGTCCGCCCAAACAGCCGACCCAATCGTTGAGATCATCTAGGGAGATGAAAAGGATGTTGGGTTTAGTCCCGTCGTGTGTTTCGATTTCCGTTTCACCGTTCTGACTCATCGCGAACTGAAGCGGAGTGAAGACAACGACGGTGATGAAAAGAAGCGCTGGGAGCAGTTGAAGTTTCATAATGCGATTGGTGAGCAAGTTAAGAAGTGCATGGTCTGTTTCTCGATTCATCCAGCTTTCATGTTAACAGTTTGAGAAGTCCGATTGGAACTAAGAAACGAATGGTTTCTCTGCCGAGCAAAAGATTTTGCGTTGGTCCAGTCGGTCATGTCAATTATAAATGTACCCGAACTTCGTTTTCGTTATTTGAGTTGCGGATGCCATCTTTTAAATCACTGTCAATTGGTAACGCTTGGGGCTGCTGCGTCGCGGCGTTGTCAATTGTCTTTCTTGTAGACGCATCGTCTGGACAAACTTTGTCTGGGCAAGCGGCGACCCTGGAACCAATCGTTGAGCAGGTGCAATGGGAAGATTTCCTGGGTGCTCATGATTTGGTGTGGGAACGATTGCCGCAGAGTTGGAAGCAAGCTCCGTTTCTAGGCAACGGTGAGCAAGGCACGATGTTGTATCAGGTCGATCGACGCACACTTCGGTGGGACGTTGGTTGTTCCGCTGCACATGATCATCGTCCTTTCGAGCAAGATGATCTCACGGAAAAGAACGTCGTAGTTCTCAATCGCGGGCGTCACTTTATTGGCCACCTTAATGTCAATTTGCCAGCGGACTTGACCGGCGGTACCGGACGGCTTGTGTTGTGGGACGCCGAAGCGAACGGCACGCTGACTTCAAAAGATGGAAGCGCGAGCTGGTTGGGGCTCGTACACGCTGATCAGCCTGTCATGTATTTTGAAATTGATGGAGTCGGGGATCTGACGGGAGCCGCGTTTGAATACGTTCCCGAAGAAGCTCGCAATCCGCGAGCCGTCCGCGCAAAGTCGCCTCGCAAACCAGTGAACCCTTCTCCGCTGGTTGAGGAACTGGCTGACGGAGTGAAAACAGCTGTTCACAATTTACATTCAGGTGGCCAAACCGCAGTTGCTTGGCTAGAGAGAGAGACCGATGGCAAACGCCAATTGTGGCTGAGTGTTCAACACAGTTTTCCCGATCACGAAGCCGTCACAAAAGCGATCGCGGCGGTCCGCAAAGCAGCGGCCGCGAATCATGATCAATGGGTGCAGGCTCATCGGCAGTGGTGGCATGAGTACTATCCGGCGAGCTTTGTCTCGACCGGTGATTCATATTGGGATGGATTCTACTGGATTCAGCAGTACAAGCTCGGCTCAGCCACTCGTGATAAGGGATGGATCATTGACAACCAAGGCCCTTGGTTGCAGCCGACGGCATGGAACGCTCTTTGGTGGAATCTGAACGTGCAACTTTCGCATAGCGGTTTTGCGACCGCGAATCGTCGCGAGTTAGGCACGGCGCTGAGCCATCGATTGGATTTGCATCGCGACAACCTCGTGCGGAATGTGGCTGAACCTTATCGGAAGGATTCGTCGGCGATTGGACGAACGACGTCGGGTTGGGATTTGTTAGGTTATGCGGGGCAGCCTGGTACTGGACGTCCTCCTATGGATCCCAAGATTAGTCGCGAATGCGGCAACTTGCTGTGGGCGTTGCACAATGTCGATTTGGAGTATCGATATTGGCATGATACAGACTTGCGAGATCGTGTTCTCTATCCATTGCTGGTTCGAGCGGTGAACTACTATCGACACTTTTTGGTCGAAGAGCCAGACGGCAAGTTGCATCTGCCAGAGACTTATAGTCCTGAATATCGACGAGCTTCTGACTGTACGTACGATTTGGATTTGCTTCGCTGGGGAGTCGGCCGTTTGTTGGCTTTGGCGGCTGAGAAAGGTTTGACAGAATCCGGCCAGCCTTTGATTACCCAATGGCGAGACATTGAACAGCGACTCGTTGCTGTTCATGTCAACGAGACGGGCCGGATGATTGGGAAGAAGGTGGAATTGAAAGGGGGGCATCGCCATTGGTCCCATCTACTGGCGATCTATCCTCTAAGAACCTTGGCTCCAGATACGCCAGCGGGCCGTGAATTGATTCAGCGTAGTTTGGATCACTGGCACGGTTCGAAGAAGCGAGGTGCTGGATATTTGATGACTGGAGGAAGTTGTATGGCATCGCTTCTCGGTGACGGCGATCGGGCGCTCAAACTCTTAAATGGTTTGAAGCCGTTTCTTCATGAGAATACTTTTTACACTGAGCTGGGAACCCTGCCGGTGATCGAAACTCCCTTGCATGGAGCAACGGCGATTCAAGAGATGATCCTGCAGAGTTGGAATGGTCGACTGCGAATTTTTCCCGCGATGCCAACGGATTGGCCTGACGCTCAGTTTCACCAGCTGCGCGGCGAAGGTGGCTATTTGGTTAGTGCGCGACGGAAGCAAGGT
>JAYJMJ010086924.1:0-19209 GCA_036873875.1 Laminaria ephemera | reverse complement strand
TAAATGATGTTGCTCCGTCTGTGTCAGTGTCAAAGAACATAATAGGGTTTTTAGAATTAGCTATTAAATCTCTTGCATTGTCGATTGCATTTTGTAATGTCATAATAATTTTAATTGGATTTGTTTAATAAAAGTATTTATTAATGTGAAAAATAAATAAAATATATGAATAAAGAAATTAAATTAAGTTTTATATGGATTTTAGGAATGTTATTAACTTTTGGAAGTGTGTTTGGTTGTATGACTTTTCCAGAGTATAATATTAGTTATAATAATGAAATTGGTGAAAGAGATTTCAAATACTTACCTTATATGGGACTGAGATATAATGAAACAGTAGATAATGTGAGTATTTTAATTAATGAAGTAAATATTAATGAAAAATATGGTACTTTTAATGTCAAAAATTTAAATGGTGATAAATTAAAAATATTTATTGATAGTGAATTAGTTTATTCTGCTGATGTTTCAGTTGTTGAAATTAAAGTTGAAAAAAATAAATCTATAAGTTTTTTTGAAAATTTTAAAGAAATAATTTTTGTAAGCTTAATTTTGGGAATTATTTTAGGAGTTATGAAATATAGAAAAGTTGAATCTAAAGCTTGGTATTTTAGTGCTATTATATTAGCAATATTAATTATAATTTTAATGTGGTTTTTTGGTAATACTATTGGACATACAGGAACTAAATGTATTTAATAAATAAATTTATTGGAAGATTTTCAGTGATAAAGTTACTGAAATCCGATTGCGTAAAATAAAAATAAACTAAAGTCTGCGGCAAAGTGTAATGCTACAGGATAAAAAAAGTTTCCTTGATATTTTTTTGATTTGAAACTGTATAAGTATAGTGCTGTTGTCATAAAAATAAATAACATAATATAATATGCAAATAAATATAGTAAAAATAAATCTGTAAAATTTACATAGTAATGTTTAACTAAAATTTCAAATCTTAGAAGGTGGAAGAGTACAAAAATAATTGATACTTGATATATTGCATCTTTTTTTGAAGTAAGTTTTGAATAAAGGTTAAATAAAAATCCTGAGAAAATCATTTGTTCTGAAAAGGCTACAAGAAAACTTGAGAATAAGATAAATCCTAAAAGTGATGCTTCTGAGTTATCAATTACTGCTGTGAAAAGTGCTGGGATTGGTTCTTTAATTACTGTGAATAATAAACCAAATACTGCTCCAAGTAAAAGGATTGTTGCAAATATTTTTGGTTTAAATTTAGAAAAATTACCAAGTAAGTCTTCCTTGTGTCCGCTTAGTGAGAGGAATATAAATGCTATTAGTACATTATAAAATACAATAAATACGTATGAAGAGGAATTAAATATTTCTGTGAAAAACCAAGCAATATCTGGATATAGAAAGTAAAAGAAAATAAATAGATTTGTAACAATTAAATATTTAGCAAGTTTTCTACTTTTTTTAAAATAAATAAATGATAGTACTAATGTTGTTAATATGTTAAAGTAGAAAAAGTATTTTAATGAAATGTTATATAACATTGATAAAATAACCATAATTATGAATAAAAAATTAATGTAGAATATACTACGTTTTTCAAAATTCAAAGATGGATTTAAATTAAGCATAACAATTTTTTGTGAAAAAAATTTATAAAGGTTTTTAACTCTAAATTGATAATGAATTTTAATTTTAATAATATTAAAGAGGTTTTTTCTAAAAAGTTAGTATTACAGTTGTATTTTATATTTTTTATTTTAATTAATATTTTTGATTTTTTTAATTATTTATCTGGAGATATTGATTTTTTTAAAAAGATTTTATCTTGGATTTTAATTGGATATGTATTTTATAAAGCAAGCTTTTCTAAGATTTTTGTAGGAGTTATTGATAGGCGGTTTGATTGGTTATTTATGATTGGTTTTATTTTTATTGGAATTATGAAATCTTTATATCATTATATTAGTATTTCAAATATTAATGATTTTTTTATTTTTAAGTGGTTTTTTAATTTATTTCCAAAATCTTCAGAAATATTTTTAACTTATTCTTTTTTGATTGGAATATTTATTGTAGTTTTAACTTCAATTATGTTATTAAAAACTCATAAACCAATTAAACAAAGTTTGATTGGGAGTTTTAAATTATCCCCATATTTAAAGTTTATTGGTGCTAATTATTTTATATTGTCAGCTTGCGCTTTGTTTTTTGGGTTAATTGTTTTTAATTATATTATGGAGTGGTTTGCTCTTGCTGTTGATTCAATTATTTTAGTATTAGGTTTAATTTTTTATTTATTTATGTTTTTACATCACCACACAGATTTAAGGACTGGAAATATATTATCAGTTATTTCAAATACTGGAAATAATTTTTATCAAAATTTAATTAGTCAATTTTCAAATAAGAAAACTTTTATGATTGGAGTTTCTTTTATTTTATTATTACATTTGTTAGTAGATATTGGGGTTTATTTAATCCCATTTTTAACAGGTTTAAAGAATACTTTATATGGGAGTTTTGTTGTAGATAGTATTCCTATTTTTAATTTGTTTAATTTTAGTGATTCTTTATTTTATTTAGATTTAGCAATAGTTGGTTTTGAACCAATTTCTACTATTAGTTTATTTTTAATACATATTAGTTCAATTATTTTATTTTTTTTACTTATGTATTTACCTTTTTATTATTTTTATAGAAATATTTCATTTAAACAAGTTAAGTTGCCTAATAAGGTTGAGGTATTATTTTTAGTTTCTTTATTTATTCAGTTAATTGTTTTAGTGATGCCTAGTTTATCTAATCCTATTTCTATGGATTGGAGTTTAAATTCACAAATTATTGGAGTAGATTTGAATTCTAACGTTGTTTTAGCCGCTGGCAGTGCTGCTCCGATTGAGTTGATTATTATTTTAATTTTAAGTTTATTTTTATTTATTGAGTCAAGATATTTAATTAAGAGTTCAATTAATGAATTTATTTCTAAAAAAATAATTTCAAGTATTGTTTTAGGGTTTTTTTTTGTATATATTTTAGTATTTGGAATAACTACAATGTCTAATGAGTTTGAAAATACTTTATTAAATGATAGAGTTCATTCTGAGGCTGCTGAGTTTGATGCGATTATGGAATTATATGATGAAAGTTTAAAAGATCCAAGATATAAAAATTCTATGTTAAAGCAGAAAACTCAAAATCATGGAGTTTATGAAATTTCTTTTATTCCATTTTCAACTTATGATTATAAAAATCCTGAGAAAGATCACATAGATTTTTTAATTTATAATATTTCAAATGTTAATACAAAGTATAAATTTAATATTATTAATCAGAAAAATAGTGCTGTGTTTGATGGGAAATATAGTAGAGTTTCAAAGTATTTTAATGATGGAAATTTTGTTTTTATTTACAAATTAGGTGAGAATAAGTTTGAATTTGAAAATAATAATAAAAAAGCGTTTAGATTAATTAAAACAAATTTTGATAATTATAAAATTATTGAACTTTCTGATAAATCTAAGATGACAACAACTGTAGAATTTGTGCGGCTTGTAATTTTATTTGTATTTTATTTTATTGGATTAATTATTTTTACAATTCATTTTTTTAAATCAAATATTAGAAGTAGAAAATAAAATGGTTAAGATATTTAACAAATTAAGATTATTTGGAAAAAATGAAGCTAAAATATTTGATAGAATTATTGAAATGGAAAGTATTGTCTCACAAGTTTTGGCAAAAATTCTTTTGAATAAATATGAATTTGATAAGAAATTTATTCAAAGATATAATTGTATATTTATAGTAGCTGAACAATTGGGGATGGAAATTAAAACTTTGACAAATGAAGAATATATTGAATTTATTAGAGAATATAAAGATAAAATAAAAATAGCATTAGAATTTTATGAACAAAATAATATTTGGGTATTTCCGCAGTTCATATCAGCTGAAAAATCATTGGTGTGTTCTGGTTTTGTGTTTAGAATTTTAGAAAAATATTCCAAGTTTAAATTTGAAAATAATGTAATGTTTAGAGGAGATTCTGAATTAGATTTTACTCAAGAATTTTTTGAGTTTATTAATAATTTAATTAAAAATAACATATTTATAGAAGTTTCAAAAAGAGATTATAAAATTGGAGATGTTGTAGTTTATTCAAGAAATAAGGGGGAAGTACAACATATTGGATTTATCTATTCAAAGGATATGGAAATTTTATCAAAAAATGGGCATTCATTTCTATACATCGCACCAATTAATTCATTTTTGCCAATTAAAAATAATAATATTAAAGTTTTAAGAGTTAATGATGAAAAGTATTATGATAACTTTAAAAATAAGTTTATTCCAATTATTGAAAAAATGAAATTAAATAAAAAAGAGTTAGTGGATTATGTTGATAAAATAATTAATTTACAATAATGATAAAAATTAAAAGATAATTAAAATTATCCATTACTTGATTTTTTAGTTTTCATAAATGTGTAAATTATAAATAACATAAATAGTAATATTAAAAATATTGGTAATATATTATTTTCTTCATCATCGTCATCTTCTAAAGCATCTTCAATAGCATCATCTAAGTCAAATGATTTCTTTTTTTTAGGTTTTGAGAAACCTGAGTAACTTTTTGACCCTCCAAAGCTTGACCCTCCTCTGCGTCTTACATCAAACAAATTATTTTCAGATAAAACTAAGTTATCAATTAAATTAATTGGGTTTGGAATATCAATTACTTGGTCTAAATTTACAGTGTCAGTTGCTGGGAAAAATGATATTAAAAATAATGTTAAAATATTAAATATTTCTATGTTCATTCTAAAATTCCTCCAATAACTTTTTCATCTAAAATTGTTGCATAATCGTTAATATAAAATGATAATATTAAAAATCCAATTAGTAATAGGATTGTGAAAATTTCTCCAAAGTCAAATTCAAAGTGTTTGTGTGTTATATCTCTATAAATCACAAATGTTGCCGCTATACATAAATTTAGGAATCCCACAATTACAAGTATTGATAATAAACCAAATAATGGAATTAATACAATTGAAAATAATAATGCTCCAAAAATAATTCCAATTAATTGAAATGAAATAATTTTTGATTTGTCTATAGATTTGTTTTGTTTTTGAATTAAGTGTGTTTCAAGCCCAGATAAAAATCCAATTTTAAATATTACTGCTGATGCTATGATTAGATTTACAAATGTTGGAAGGTTTGACAAGTATGTTACAAATATTAATCCAGTTCCGACTAAGCTAAAAATTGGTAGTGAAAATTCAGTGATTAAAAATATATTTTTAATTTTTACAAATTTATCTTTTTTGTAATTTCCAATTAGTCCTCCTAGTAGAAAAATTGCTAGTGTTAGACTAAATGCTGCTGAGGAGTCATATAAGATATATAATATTTGTGAAAAAAATAACATATAAATTATTGAACAGATTCCTGTGATTTTTGAAATAAAATAAATTAATTCTTTTGAAATTTGATAATTCATAAATAATAATAGTTTACAAAATAATATAAATATTTGTTTGAGAATAATTTATAATTGAATTAAAAAATTAATTTTTATTTTTGTATAAAATATAAATTCCAACTCCTATAAAAAATAGACTTAATAATTGTCCCATTGTAAGTAATCCTATTTGAATATCAGGAACTTTAAATATGTCAGTTACAAATCTTCCAGCATTAAATAAAATTAGAAACCAAGCAGTTATTGTCCCATACTTTAATTTTTTAGTTTGTTGAATAAAAAATAAAAATTGGAATACTAATAAATTTTTAAATCCTAAATATAATTGATATGGGTGTCTTGTTTGATTATCTACATTTGGAAATATTACTCCAATTGAACTTGTTGTTACTTTTCCAACTAATTCTTGATTAACAAAATTTGCTAATCTTCCGAAAGCTAAAGCTAAAGAAGCTGGAATTACAAATAAATCAATTAATTGTAATGGATTAATTTTGTGTTTTTTTGCTTGGTAGTATAAAGTTATTATTGCGAAAAATATTCCTCCGTGAATTGACATTCCACCATTCCATACGGCAAATATTTGTAGTGGGTTTGCTAAGTAGTATGAAAATTGATAAAATATAATTTCAAATATTCTTCCACCTAAAACTGAAAATAAAAAAGTGTAAAAGGCAATATCTTCTAATTTTTCATTATCTAAATTTTTAATTTTATTATATTTTTTAATAAACCAAAATCCACCTAAAAATCCTAAAACATAAGTTATTCCATACCAATAGATATCAAGTCCAAATATTGAGATTGCAATTGGATTTATCGCCATTTATTATTAGAACTCCATATTATCATATAATTGGATTAAATGTTTTTTCATTGTAAGAGTTTTAAAATCAATTTGTGATTGTTTATAGTTTGGAAATTGTTTTAATGAATTTTCGTGTAATGTTTTTGTAAAATCTTTAAAGTTATTATTTCCGAAAATTCCATTTCCTAATATATATTCAATTAGTGTGTTGATTGCATTTTCTCTTGTTTCTTCGTCTGGAAATCTATCAGTTATTGATACTTTTAGAATTTCTTTAATTAAATATAAAAACATTTCTTCAGGTGAAATTGAATATTCAATTGTGATTGGTAATGAAAAAGAATTAAATTTTTCTGCTCTTACTACATAAAATTCAATATTTTCAATTAATTTATAATCTAAAAATTTTTCGATTAATTCCCTATTGTGTTCGATTAGTGGTAAGAAAATTAAAAATCTATCTTTGTCAGAGATTAAACTTGAAAAATTTTTAATTTGATCATCTTCTGATGTATATTGCTCGTTTAGAATTTTATTATAGTCGTAACTATATTGAGGTGTTAATTTAATTGTCATTTTTAATTATTTTATATTATATTTTATTTAGTTGTTTTTTATTTATAAATTTAGTTTAAAAATATTAAATTTTTAATAAAAATAGAATAATATAAATATAAATATTAAAATTTATTTTATTAACTTTTGAATATCTTCAGGTAATAAATTTTTATCATGTGTTAAATATTTATTTATTACTTGCTCTAATGGTTGTGAGTCTGGTGTTGCTTGAAAATCTAATTCTGGAGAATAAATATTTGTGTATGCTAGATTTTGAATTTGTGATTGTTCCCAAGATAAATTTTTTTCGAGTCTAAAACTTGTAAGTTTTTGAGAAATTATATTTTCAAATGCTAATTCAATAAAGTTTTCTGGTTTTTTAGATATGAAACCAGAATTTATAAAAAAAGAGTTTAATGTTTCAAAGTTATCTGAAATTATTCTTAATTTACTTTTTTTAGAATTATCAAAATCAGTAAAATTAAGAATTACTTTTGAATTTAATTTAAATTTATCATCAGTTAATTGTATTGAAGTTGGAGCTATAAATAAATAAGCTTGTTTTTGACCATTAATATTTTGATATAGTGCTGGTGTTTTTTCAGATAAAAATTCTTGAAATGATGAACACACTAATTCTAAATGAAAATTTGGCGAGTATGTTGGCATTTGATTTTGTTTGAAGAGTTGTGGTAAATACATATTTTTTTATGATTTATAATATTTAAAAAAGTTTCTATTAAAAATATTAAATTTTTAATTTTAAATCATAACATTTTTAAACTAAAGAAATTTATTTTATTTATTCAGTGAGAAATTATTGAAATTAATTGTTGCCCATATCGCTTAATCCGGTATAGCGCTTGACTAGAAATCAAGTTCGTTTCGAATTGGCGGTTCAAATCCGTCTGTGGGCGCTTTTTTATTATTCTAAATTTGAAATTCAAAAGATAACATTTTTAAAGTAAAGATATTTATTTTATTCTATCCGGCAATTACTTTGCATATTTACTTGTAAATGTGACTAACTAAATATCTTGTGTTAGTGTAAATGTCTTATATAATATTGTGCCGAGGTCGCTTAATCCGGTATAGCGCTAGACTGGAAATCTAGTTCGTTTCGAATTGCGGGTTCAAATCCCGTCTTCGGCGCTTTTTTTATACTTCTAAATTCTGATTTAAAACTTAAAATTGTATTATTTTTAATGTTAGTTGAATTATTTTCTTTTATTTGTGAATTTAGGGAAAAAAATCAACACGAGTTTTATTTAGTTTGAAAACATATTATTATTATGCCTTTAGAAATTTGGATTTTAATGATGACTTTGTTTAATGTGTTTTTGATTGTTACTTATTTATATTTTAGAACATTACATATTAATACAAGTAAAAAGTTTGATGAAGCAGTTGGTGGATTAGATTCTAGGATTAAAAAATTTGAAAATCAGTTGTTTGGTGAAACTAATTCAAAAAATAGTTTGTCTGCTGATAAGTTAGATATTGAGTTTAGAAGATAAATAAAATTTAATAAATTTAAATTTAATATTTGGATTTAAAATTTTAACTTTATATTTTTATTTTTGGATAATTACTATAATTTATAATAAATAAAATAATTTTTGAAATATGAAATATTACAATTTAAGTCCTGGTGAGACATTAAATGAATTAAAGTCTGATAAAGATAAGGGACTTTCTAAAAAACAAGCGTTAAGTCGTCTTGAAGAATTTGGAGAGAATAAGTTAGCTGAAAAAAAGGGAGTTAATCCATTTATTTTATTTTTAAATCAATTTAGAAGTTTTATTATTTATATTTTAATTTTTGCAACAATTATTTCTTTTGTAGCAGGAGAAACTGCTGAAGCTATTTTAATTTTAGTAATATTAGTATTTAATGCTTGTTTTGGATTTTTTCAAGAGTTTAAAGCAGAAAAATCAATTGCTGCATTATCTAAAATTTCTGCGAGTTCTTCTAGAGTAATTCGTAATGGAGAGATTGATGTGATCCCTGTTGGAGAATTAGTTCCAGGGGATATTATTTTATTAGAGGAAGGTGATAAAGTTCCTGCGGATTGTAGATTATTAGAGTCTAAAGGATTATTTATTATTGAAGCTGCGCTTACTGGAGAGAGTAAAGCTGTGTTAAAAGAACCTAAAAAATTAAATGGAGAATTAGCTATCGCAGAAAGGTCAAATTTATTATTTTCTTCAACTATTGTAACTTCTGGTAAAGCAACTGCTGTTGTTGTTAAAACCGGTATGAATACTGAGATTGGAAATATTGCCGATTTATTATCTTCAACTGAAACTGAACTAACTCCTTTACAAAAAAAGTTAGATTCTTTTGGGAAAAAAATTGGATTTGGAATTATTATAATTTGTTTTATTGTATTTTTTATGGGAGCACATAAGGATGGATTTTTAACTTTATTATTTTCAGGAGATTTTACTGGATTTATTACTGCTGCTAGTGAGAAATGGTTTTTAGTTGCAATTAGTTTAGCTGTTGCTGCTGTACCTTCAGGGTTACCTGCGATTGTAACTGTTGCTTTAGCTATTGGTGTTAAAAAGATGGTTTCTCAAAATGCTTTAATGAGAAAATTAGATTCTGTTGAAACATTAGGTGGAACTAATATTATTTGTACTGATAAAACAGGAACTTTAACTGAAAATAAAATGACAGTTAGGGAAGTTTGGACAATTGATGAAAGTTCCGAGGTTACTGGGACTGGATATAATCCAACTGGGAAAGTTGATAAAAAAGTTAGTTCTAAATTATTTGAAATCGGAATTTGCGCGAGTGAATCTACTATGATTAAAAAGGAAGGTGTTTGGACAATTACTGGAGATCCAACTGAGGGTGCACTTGTTGTGTCTGGACATAAGTATGGATTAGATTTTAATAAGTTAAGAAAGGAAAAAGTTAAATTTGATGAAATTCCTTTTGATTCTAAGAGAAAATTGATGAGTGTTGCTTGTAAAAATTCTGATGGGAAGAAAACTGTTTATACTAAGGGAGCACCTGAAAATGTTTTAGGAATTTGTAATAAAATTTTAGATAATGGTAAAGTTCGTAAATTAACTGCTAAAGATAAAAAAATTATTTTAGAACAAAATATTAAATTTGCTGATGATGCTTTACGTGTACTTGGTTTTGCTTACAAAGAATTTGATAAAAAATCAATGGAGGAAGATTTAATTTTTGTTGGTCTTCAAGCGATGATGGATCAACCACATAAAGAGGTTAAAGAGTCTATTTCTCGATGTCATACTGCAGGAATTAGAGTTATTATGATTACTGGGGATAATTTAAATACTGCGATTGGAATTGCTAAGAAAATTGGAATTACTGGTGATGGAATGCTTGGAGTTGATTTTGAACATTTATCTGATATGCAAAAAAGAAAAGTTTTGAAAACTACTAATATTTTTGCAAGAGTTGCTCCAGAACATAAAATGGAGATTGTAACTATTTTGAAAAAATTAGGGAATGTGGTTGCTATGACCGGTGATGGAGTTAATGATGCTCCTGCTATTAAAAAAGCTGATATTGGTGTTGCTATGGGGATTAACGGGACTGATGTTTCTAAGGAAGCAAGTGATATGATTTTGTTAGATGATAAGTTTACAACTATTGTAAAAGCTGTTGAGGAAGGGCGTGGGATTTATGAGAATATTAAGAAATTTATTAATTATTTATTTTCAGCAAATCTTGCGGAAGTTATGGTAATATTTTTTGCAATTTTATTGGATTTTCCTTTACCTATGACAGCAGTTATGCTTGTTTGGTTAAATGTTGTAACAGATGGATTACCTGCCTTAGCGTTATCTGTTGATCCTTATTCTAAAACTTTAATGGATAGTAAACCTAAAAAGTCTTCTGAGAATATTATGGATAAGAGTATGATTTTTAATGTGAGTTATGTTGCAGTTTTAATTTGTGTTGCTATTTTAGGTTTAATGCAGTTTGGTATTAGTGAGGGATGGGATATTATTAAATTACAAACAGTTGCTTTTACAACAATTGTTGTTATGGAGATGGTGAGAATTCAATCAATTCGTGGAGAGTTTGGTTTAGGAATTTTTTCAAATATGTATTTATTTTGGGCAATTGTTTCTAGTATGGTTTTACAGTTATTAGTTATTTATGTTCCTGTTTTCGCAAGTTTATTTAATGTAGTTCCATTAGGTGGATTTGAATGGTTTATGATTTTTGTAGCTTCTGCTTTTGTTTATGTTTTTAATTCAATTGGAATTAAATTAAAAAACCATTTTGGTTGGTTTGAAGATTAATTATATTTTTCCGAAAGGAAAAATTCTATTTTTTTAGTTTATATTTTGTAGTTTGGATTTATAATTTTATAATTAAAAATATTTATTATATATTTTATTTGATACTTTTATATATGGTTATAGAATATTTATCAACAGCATTTTCAATGGGAAGTTTTAGTTTTAAAGTTGGAATGGTTTTATTTATTTTATTTTTTGGATTATTATTAACTTGGGGAATTATTGCTTTAATATCTCTGGATGAGTTTAGACAAAATAAGGAAGAATTATTTCAGTTAATTACGGATGTTGAGTTAAGTGAATTAAATATTTTAGCAAGTTATAAAATATTTGATAGAGGTATTGATGTATTTTTTTGTGAAAAGGGAATTGCAGTTAGAAATCAAATAGATTTAAGATTAATTATGTATGATGATATTTTAAAAAATGAATTTTTAAGGTGGCTTGATTTAAAAACTATTGATGGAAAATTACCTCATTCTATAAAATTTCCTTTAGTTACAACTAAGAAATTTAAATATTTATTTGGTGGGCAAAATTTAAAAATAATTTTGCCTATGAATAATGATAAAAAGAAAATTATTTTAGATAATTTACGTGAAATTTTAAAGTAAAAATAAAAAAATTAAATTAAATCTCTTTAATATTATTTTTTATAAAATATGATTTAATTTCGGATTGTACTTGTGTATCATTTATTTTAATTGTTATTTTTTTTGAAGCAGTATTAAGATTTTTAGGTAAACCTTCAATTTTATTTAAATTTATAGTTAAATTATATCCATCAATTTTAAATGAATCAATATAGGAATATGGTATTTGATAATTTTGAGATGAGTAGGGAATTGGAATTGGTACTATAATTCCAGAATTATTAAATGATATAATTCTATCATTAAAATAACTAATTGATAAACCTATTAGACTAAAAAGTATTATTACAATTAAAACAAATAAAAAGTTAAAATTAGAAAATACGGGTTTATTAGATGAAATAGATGAATAAATTATAATACAAATAATTACCATTATTGGAATAAGTAATTTTGGATAATCTTTAATATATCTTTGAGATAATGTTCCGTTTGAGAATATTTTTTCTTCCATAACTTGATTTTTATAAAAATATTATTTAAATTTATGTTTTTTTTAGATATATTTTATAAAGTATAATTTGTTAATAATTATTATGAATAACAATAATAATTTTTTTATTACAACTCCAATTTATTATGCGAGTGGAAAACCTCATTTAGGGCATGCGTACACATCTATAGCTTGTGATGTTTTAGCTAGGTGGAATAGAGATATTGGGAAACAAGTATTTTTTTTAACTGGAACTGATGAACATGGTCAAAAAATAGTTGAAAATGCTGAGAAGATTAATAAGTCTCCAAAAGAATTTGTGGATTTAATGGTTCCTCAGTTTAAAAATTTATTAACTAAATTAAATATTTCTAATGATTATTTTGTAAGAACTACTGATGATTCTCATAAAGAGTTTGTATCTAAAATGTTACAAAAAGCATTTGATAAGGGAGATATTTACAAAGGAACTTATGAAGGTTTGTACTGTGTTGGTTGTGAAAAGTATGTTGAAGAAGATGATTTAGAAGAAGGAAATGTTTGTCCAGATCATAAAAAAGAATGTGAAAGTGTTTCAGAAGAAAATTATTTTTTTAAGTTATCAAAGTATGAAGATAAGTTATTAAAATTTTATGAGGAAACAGAATTTTTAAAACCTAAAACTAAAGCTCTTGAAACTATTAATAGAGTAAAGGAAGGTTTAAGAGATATTTCTATTTCTCGTTCAAAGGATAAATTAGAGTGGGGAATTGAGTTACCTTTTGATAAATCTCATGTAACTTATGTTTGGTTTGATGCATTATTTAATTATGTTTCTGCTTTAGAATCTGAAGATAAAATGGATTTCTGGCCTTGTGATGTTCATATGATTGGGAAAGATATTAAGTGGTTTCATGAAGTTTATTGGCCTGCTTTTTTAATGTCTGTAGATATGGAAGTTCCTAAGTCAGTGTTTGCTCATGGAATGATTTTAGATGAAAATGGGCATAAAATGGCAAAGTCACTTGGAAATGTTATTGATCCGATTAAGTTTTCTAAAAAATTTGGAGTTGAAGAGTTTAAATATTTTTTAATTACAAATGGAAGTTTTGGAGAGGATTCAAATTTTTCTGAAAAGATGTTTATTGAGAAAGTTAATAATGAATTAAATAATGATTTTGGAAATTTAGTTTCAAGAGTTCATGCCATGACTTCAAAACCTTTTGCTGAAGGTATGCCTACGATTGGTTCTTTAGAATCTGTTGATGAAGAATTAATTAAATCTATTTCAATGTTTTCTGAATTTGATAAGTTAATGCAAAATTTAGAATATACAAAAGCGTTTGTTGTACTTTGGACAGCAATTAGAGATACTAATGCTTATGTAAATAAGGTTTCTCCTTGGGCTGAGAAAGATGAAAAAAGATTAGGAACTATTATGAATGTTTTATGTTCTGCTTGTGTTTATTTTGGTAAGTTTACACATTGTATTATTCCAAATAAAACTGAATTATTATTTAAACAATTTAATGTTGAAAATAATAAAAAGTTCGAGGTTGAATTTTTACCGACTGGTCATAAGTTAGGAGCTAAGGAAAATTTATTTGAAAGAATTAAATTAGATAAACCAGTTGTTGCTGCAGAAGTTCCAAGAGAAGGATTTGCTAAATTAAATTTAAAAGTTGGACAAGTTAGTGAAGTGTCTAAACATCCAGATTCAGATAAATTATATATTATCCAAGTTGATTTAGGAAATGAAAAGAGACAAATTGTTTCAGGTTTACAAACACTTTATACTTTAGAAGAGTTAGAGAATAGAAAAGTTATTGTAATTACAAATTTAAAGCCTGCAAAGTTAGGAGGTTATGATTCTAATGGTATGATTTTAGCTTGTGAAGATGAAAATGATTGTGGTTTATTAGGTTCAGATTTAGATGTTGGAACTAATTTAAAGGTTGGATCTGATGTTGCTGATAATGAGAAAATCATTAATTCAAAGGTTTTTAAGAAAGTTGAAATGTTTGGAAGTGAAGATGGGAAAGTTTCTTTTAATTCAAATAGTGTAGATGGAGTTTTTGTAGATAAGAAAATCCCAGGAAAAGTTTGTTAATTTAATTTTTAGATTTATTTAAAAATTAATATTTTTTATTTTATTATTTAAATTTTATTTTTGATTATATTTATCAAAGATATATTAATGTATATCCGATAACTTTATATACTCTCAAAATCATTTTTACATATGAAAAGAGTGATTATTAATGCAGATGATTTTGGGTACAGTGAAGTATTTAATGAATCAATTTTAGAATTAATTAAAGATAATTATATTTCTTCAACCACAGTTATGGTTAATAGGGTTTCTAAAAATCAAAATAATCAGGTTAAAGAGTTAGTTAGTTTAAATAATGAGAAAAATGTAAGTGTAGGTTTACACTTAGAGTTTAAAACTGAAGAATATTATTCTGAGATTGAGGAACAAATTGAAATGTTTATGGATATTTTTGATTTTTTTCCATCACATTTAGATATTCACAAACCAAATGGGAGTGAGGCAGAAGGGTTTGCTGTTGAAAAATTTTGTTTAGAGAATGATTTGCCTTGTAGAAGAATTAATTCTAGTTTAGGGAATGTGAAAACTACTGATAAAAAGTATATTAATGGTAGTAATTTTAATATTGATGATTTTAATGAAATTTTAGAAGAATTAGAGGAGAATAATTCTTATGAAATTTTATTCCATCCAGGTACTTATGATCCAAATTGTAGTTCTAGTTTAAATAAAGATAGAGAATTAGATATTGAAAAAATTAAATATATTAATTCTACACTTGAAATTTTTGGTATTAAGTTAATTAATTTTAATAATTTATAATTTTTATTAATACTTTTATTTTTAAATACAAAACTCTAGAAATTTAAGAAATTTCTAAGCCGATTTTATTTTAAAATAATTTACAATCATTTTTAAAGAAAAAAGTCTTTTTTTTATTATAAATGACTAAAATTAATAATCAAATTTCTGATAATACAATTATGAATTCTTATCCATGTCAATTAAAAGATTTGGGTTTGTCTTGTTATGGCTGTTGTAGGAATGGAGTTAGTTCTAGTTTTTCCGTTGAGAAAGATATTTTAGAGAATAATTCTGATTTTAAAAAAATATATTTAGATTCTGATATGTCTGAAGAAAATTTGAAAATATTTAGAGATAGATATAATATTAAAGAAACTTTATCAAGTGGTATTTGTAGAAATTTAGTTGATTTTGAGGGCGGATGTAAAGCTTGTCCATTACATCCATTTGTAAATTCAATTGTTTCTAAGTCTAAAACTATAGCGCCTAGTAGTGATTTGCGTGTTGGTTTTTGTGATACAAAATTTGAGTGTGATACTGTGAAATCTTGGAGTACAATGAATTTAATTCAAAGAAAACAGTTTATTAGATTTTTAGAAAGTAAAAATATTAAAAATCATGAGTATTCTATGTCAAATATTGATGGTAATTTAATCCAAGAGTATTTTAGGCGTGAGTTTGAGTTTGTGGAGTATGATGAATAAAAATGGAAAAAGAAAAATTAGAAAAAAGTAAGAATAGTGAAATGAATTTAATGGAATCTTACCCTTGCCAATTAAAAGATTTGAATTTGTCGTGTTATGGTTGTTGTGGAGTGGATTTTGGTTCTGAGGAAGAAGTTTCTGGAGATTTATTTTTAAATACTAATGATTTTAATAAAATTCAATCAGAGTCTGGAAATAATGAGGATAAGTTAAAAAAATTTAGAGATAGATTTTCTGATGCTGAAATTGGATCGAGTGGAGTTTGTATGAATTTAGTAGATTTTGGTTCAGGTTGTGAGGCTTGTCCACTACACCCATTTATTAATAAGATAGTTTCTAAAAACCAAACAGTTGCTCCAAGTAGTGATTTGCGTGTTGGGTATTGTGATACTAAATATGAATGTGAAACTGTAAAGTTTTGGAATTATATGAAATTAGAACAAAGAAAAGAATTTTTTGAATTTGTAAAATCTAAAAAATATAGTAATCATGAATATTCAATGAAAAATGAATCAGGTGAATTAATTAAAGAATTTTTAGGTAGAAATGAATTTGTTGATTAGATTTTATTATTAAAATTAATTAAGTATATAGTATATATTGTTTTATTAAAAATTAAATTTTGATACCTTAGGTATCAAAGGTGTCTAAAAACTCCCAGTTTTATCTTGGAATTTCTTATCTTTTGCAATTTCATATTTATAGTGATATACCATAAATACTCCTCCAGCAATAGCATATGCTAATACTTGAAGAAATATAAACATTGGATCTTCTCCAGCAGCAGAATCTACTAAATTTATTACATAACCAGCTAATAATGTGTAATATACATAAATCATATATAATACTATGTGGTTCACATATTCTTTTCCTTTTGAATATACGTCAAATGTTGCTAAATTAAACAGAACGTAAATTATAAATCCAACTGCGTACGGTGTTGTGTCAATCATAGCAATAATCTGAATTTTATTCTTTATATAATTTATTGAAATTTAATAGTAGTAATGAGTAGTTAGTACAATAGTTTTTAATTAATTAAAATTTAAGATAATTATGAATAATGAAGAGAAACTAAATGATATATGTTTTCAATTAAGAAGAATTAAATTTACAGGATTACATAATACAGAAGATATGGCTAAAGTTATTGAAGCTAAAAATAAAACTGAAATTACAAAAATGATTCAACAAATTTCTAAAGATCCATATATGAATTTAGAAAGTAAAAATGGTGGTGGATTAAAAGAGACTCCAAGAATTATTGTTAGTTATTTGAGAACAGCTATTGAGTTATTAATTTGAAATTGTATTTGAATTAGATATATTAATTATTTAAATTATTAAATATTTAATGAATGAAGTTTTATTCTATGTTAGATTGATGTGAAAATTTAACTTTTTTACAAGAGTTTAATTAGATATATTTATATAGTATGAAAATCATATTTTCTCTGGAATGAGAATTATTAATGAAGTTATGCTAGATTATTGTGATGTATTATTAAAGCCTAAGCGTTCAACTATGGAATCGCGTAAGGATGTAGATTTAACGAGAACTTTTTCGTTTTACCATTCACCCAAAACTTGGACTGGAGTTCCAATTATGACAGCTAATATGGCAAGTTGTGGTACTTTTTCTACAGCAAAAATTTTATCTGAACATAAAATTATTACTACTTTTCACAAATATTATACTATTTCTGATTATGAAGAATTTTTTTCTACATTTTCAAATCCTGATTATGTGAGTTATACATTAGGAATTAGAGATCGAGATATTGAACAATTAAAAAATATGATTAATTCAGATTTGATGAAACATTTTTCTTTTGTGTGTATTGATGTTCCAAATGGATATTTGGAAAGATTTTTAGAAACTATTAGATTAGTTAGAGAGTTATTACCTGAACATATTATTATTGCAGGAAATGTTGTATCAAATGAGATGACAGAAGAAATTATTTTAAATGGAGCTGACATAGTTAAAGTTGGAATTGGACCTGGGTCAGCTTGTACAACTAGGAAGATGACAGGTGTTGGTTATCCGCAACTTTCTGCAGTGATTGAATGTTCTGATGCAGCTCATGGAATTTCTAATCCAGATGGAAACTGTGGTTTAATTATTGCTGATGGTGGTCAAGTTCATCCTAGTTGTATTGCTAAAGCATATTGTGGTGGAGCGGATTTTAATATGTGTGGAAGTTTGTTTTCTGGTTTTGAAGAAAGTGGTGGAGATACTGTTGAGAAAAATGGAAAATTATACAAAGAGTATTATGGAAGTTCTTCTAATAAAGCAATGCTTGTAAATTATGGACAAAAAGATTCACATAGAGCGAGCGAAGGAAGATATACTTTAATTCCTCATAAAGGAAGTATGGAATATTTTTTGAATGATTTATTTGGAAGCCTACGTAGCACTGGAACTTATATTGGTGCTAGAAAGTTAAGAGAATTTGCAAAAAGAGCAACTTTTATTAGAGTAAATAGACAATTAAATGAAAGTAATGCTAAGTATGAAGTAGATGGAGATTAATACATAATTTATTTTAATTATGAAGAATTAGTTATTGTTAAATAATTTTTGAATGTAATAAGTAGGCATAATTATAAGGATTATAGTTATAGGTATCCAGAAGTATAATATTTGGGGAAATTGTAAAAATGAAATTCCGCATGAATTAAAAATACAATTTAAATCATAACTTTTTGGTGTAAATAATATTGTTGTGGTAAATAAAATTATTATATAAAATATAGAATAAACTAATGAAGATAGTTTTATTTTATTTTTCATTGTAAAATAAAATGCTAAAGTTAATGTTGAAAAATGAATTAGTAATGTAATTATAAATTCTATTAAATCATATGAGAATAAATTTCCAGTTGATGAGATTATATTTGTATTAAAAAATAATTCAGAGAAAAATTCTATTATGTATATTAATTGAGGAATTAGTCCAACAGAAATTAGACCTTTTATTAATTGAATATTTTTTGTTAAAAACCCATATGCTAAAAATAATGAAATATGATTACATAAAAAAAATATTAAAATAAAATCATCTAAAAGTATATTTCTGTAAATAATTAAAAATTGAAGAATTATAAAATAAAATCCAACATATATAAATTTATTTTTAACCATATTATATTATATTATATTTAGAAATTTAATATTTATATTTATGTGGTTGAAAATTTTGAGTAAGAATTATTTTTAATTATTAAAAATTAAGAATTTAATGGATTAAAGATAATCTAATCCTTCAACAACATTTTGAATTTCAACTGTTGTTGACATTGAACCAATTAAAACTCCATTTGAGTTTCCAATAATTCCTGATGAAATAAAATTTGAACCAGCATTAATTGTACCAATTCCACCAATTTCATTTACAATATCTTTAACTTGTTCTTCAGATACTTCTTGACTCATAAAATATTTTCCATT